>JAQFVV010001806.1:0-46089 GCA_028023455.1 Epiperipatus broadwayi | reverse complement strand
ATATATATTACTTCTACAAACTATTGATGAACTTAATAATAAAAATAGTTATAAATTTATTTAAACGCACATTGATTACGTAAATAATATTTACTAAGGCTGTAACCTCAAGAATGTGCACGTAGCTTGTGGTTAAGATCTGTAGAGGCCCCTACTATCGCATTTTTTACACGCACATTCTTGAGGTTACAGTCTTAGTAAATAAAAATAGTTTTATTTTTGGAAGAATAAATTTGAAATAATTTATTGAGGCAATTTTCATTTTAATATGATGTAAATTAAAAATATACACTGCAATTATTAATACCTATAACTTCATCTTAGAACTTCCATATTTCAATGTGCCTGGTGCTTTTTTTTTTGTTTAAAAATAATTTTACAAAAAAAATTAAAAAAAAGAAAGTAAGATCTACTATCAATGAATTATGTAGAAGATGACATATCACATATATTCATACTTCATATCATTTTACAGCTATGTTTATTGAAAGACAAATTTATTTAATTTACATTTAATTAGAGGATTTGAACCCAGATTTTCAAGCTCCCTTCAGTCATCTGCTTCATCTTAGACAACCAATATGCATGATCATATACATGTCAAAAAGATAAATGATCTTTAACCTTTTAAGTGCTCTTTATTGTCCATTTTTATTATTGGCTGAGTGAATTAGAAGTTCTAAAGTTTGATTAATAAATTAACAAACTCAGCCATAAAAATAAATTCGTCTTTTAATATTATATTCATTTTAGTTTCATTTGTAAAAAACATATTAATAATTTGTCAGGTTATGAAAGTAAATGAAAGTTTTTTAAAAACAAATTTTTATTTATAATTATAAAAATATTCGATAGTGAAAAAAAAAAAAGATCGTAGCAAATTACAAGTCATGTAAATATCATTGATGTCCCTCCTCAATTTACGTTATTATAAATGTTAAGAATTTTTTAGTAAAATCTTAGCATTTTTCTAAAAACAATTATATTTTCAGCATATTTTACCAAAATACATTATAATATGTAAATAAATGCCAGAAAAATATTCTAAAACATTAATTTTTGTTTGAAAATCAAATAAACAGCTTAGGGCAATCTAAACTCTTGACAGGCATATCAAAATTATTGCTACCACTGGTTTGTTTTTCAATTTACATTCGTGTAAAGTATACAATTTTTTAATAAAATCTTACTATTTTTGTAAAATAACTATATTTTCAGCATATTTTATGAAAATAAATTATAATATGTACGAAAAATAATAAAAAAAAACATTGTAAAACATATTTTCATTTTCAGTAGTGAAAATTATTTACCAGCGATCTTTTTTGACCAAATAATCATCAGCCAATCAGCATTTAGAATGAACTGCCTCCTCCTTTTGTTAGACTTTCAATGTCACATATATTGATTTTTCACTTGTAAAATTATTTGAGAGAAGGCAGCATCTTACGGGACTTTTTATAACATTTAAAACAAGCATAAAAACAGTTCCATAGCTCAAAAAGTGGCCAATTTTGAGTGACCTAAACCATTGCCAAAAAAAACCTGGATAGAGCTGAGGAAGGGTTAATATACATATTTCATGCTGAACTAACACTCATCAGTTGGTCCAGATCATTATCTCCTACACACACATATAATCAGTGCTTAGTTTATATTAAGACAGCAAAGCTTCAAACTGAGCACTGATTATATATATGTGTGGGAGATGATGATCCAGACCAACTGATGAGTGCTGGCTTAGCACAAAATACATATATTAAAGATCAGTTCTCTTTTTCACATGTATGTGATCATGTGTATCGAATGTATAAGATGGGTGGATGACTGAATGAAGTTTAAAAATCTGGGTTCAAATCCTCTCTAATTGCAGTCATATTTGTATTTAAATATTAATTTAGACCTATAAACATGAATGTAACATAAAAAGAAACAATAACCTTAAAGTAAATAAGCAATAATAAATTTAGTTAATCATGTAATACATTAGTAGTTACTGAGGATTAAAAGTGTCTAAGATCATGTAATTTTCAAACACCATAAGTCACAGATTAAGTCATATTATGATTGCACTTTTTGTTTTATTTGCTCCACAGTCATCACACCAGCATTCATCTGACTAATCCCATTAATCTAATAATTTTTGTCCTCTAGCTAATAATAGATGTAACTGCATAATATATTTTTAATGAAAATAAATATGTATATATAATTATACAAATCTTAGGCTATTATTAAATAGGCAAATATTCAAATATAATTATGACTGAATTATTTTAAATGCTTATTATTAGTATGAATTCAAGATAATGTATGTAAGTATTGAAATTGCTGTAATATTATTGTTTATCAGAAATAATTTCTAAATTAGTTTGAAAAATCAAGCAGATCAGATGAACAAAGTTACATGACAATATCACGCGTTTATACCAAAACAAAGAATAGTTTATAAGCAAATATTTTATCTAGCACCGTGTTTGCAATTATATTTCATTCCAATATCAGCCTTTCAAGCTAATTGAGCATGCGCCTTTGAGAGTGTTAAATAAATGAATACTCTCTTCTTCAATCTGAGATATAGCATTTATGCAGGAATAAAAAGAATCCCTCTTATTCCTACAACTCAAATTCTTTTATATGAGCAAATCTGAAGAAATTCTGAAGAGAGCGTGAGTAGATTCTTACTTTAAATTACTATTTACGATGTTTTTTGGCTGAATGACGTCGGTGTAATTATTTAGAATTTACTAGACGTCAAAGGCGCGTGCTCAATTAGCTTGAAAGACTGATATTGGAATGAAATATAATTGCAAGCATGGCACTAGATAAAATATTTGCTTATTTACTCATAATTAAGTTTCAGTAAGAATGACGTCTAGTAAATTCTAAGTAATTACACCAACGTCATTCAGCCAAAAAACATCGTAAGTAGTAATTTAAAGTGAGAATCTACTCACGCTCTCTTCAGAAGTTCTTCAGATTTGCTCATATAAAAGAATTTGAGTTGTAGGAATAAGAGGGATTCTTTTTATTCCTGCATAAATGCTATATCTCGGATTGAAGAAGAGAGTATTCATTTATTTAACACTCTCAAAGGCGCGTGCTCAATTAGCTTGAAAGGCTGATATTGGAATGAAAGAATAGTTATGCAAGATATTGCAATGCTACAATAATTGAAATGAAAAACATTATAATTAATTATTAATTTAAAAAGTAATTTGTAACTAATCAAAAGAATTTGAAAACACAATCAAGGTAAATTTATTTATTTTACATTAGTTTTCTTTCTTCTCATTGAAGATAATCAATAGACAAAAACCAGCCTGGGAATATGGATACATGAGTACTATGTAGTAATGACCTTCCATTTTTTCAAGCATACAATAAATACTTCTGGAGTAGAATTCATAAAGAGAAATATTCTTTTTAAAAACACCTCAGTTAGAGGTAATAATACATTTCAAAAAAAATGGAGTGGTAAGACAAATACTTATAAATAAAAGTTAATTTAACAATATATAAAATTAAATAGATATAATACAAATCTTATGCATTAAAATAAAACAATGACAAAGTCTTATTGCTTGATTTATTACTACATTAATGATTTTTTAAACAGAAGGTAATCAACCCTTTACCCACGCCCTGTGCTGTTATATTAAATCAACTTTTTTTTTTGTTGAATGTGAGAAATCTCTCAATTAAAGGCACAAAATAGAAACTTTGAAAAGATAAGAATGACCCTCTTATCTTTGTAACTAAATTCAATTATATAGGCCAATCTTAAGTATCTTGGAATGAGAGTTAATATATTAGCCAATTACATTAATGATTTTTAAAAGGGATTTGAACTCAGACATTCAAGCTCCCTATATCTATTAACTCCATCTTATGCAACCAATATCTTTGACTACATACATGTGAAACAATAAATGATTTCCATATATGTATTTGTATAAGATGAGGTGGATAGATGTAGAGAGCAGGTCAGTATAGCAAATATACTTCTAATTAAATATTAATGATTTTTGTAAATATAATTTTTCAAAACTATAGATAATTTTATAAAATTGTTATATGATTTGTCGTTTTACTTTAGAAGAGATTGGCAGGCTGTTCTTTCATCTAAAAATAAAATATAAATGAGCTTAACTTTTGTATAAAAAGTTTGCATTTCTAGTTACTTCTTAGTAATATAGACAGACCTTGGCTTAGACAGTCATCTATTTGACTCTTTTTGAATTAAATTTTTTGTAAGTTGGATTTCTCCCTTTAGAATGGTATTACAGAATTATTACAATATATCACATTGGCTTAAACATTACATTTTTTGAATGTTTTGCACTTTATATATGCCAAAAATTGCTTATGTAATTATAGACTTAATAAGTAGAGAATTGTCTGCAATTAAAATGTAGTATTAAACAAAATTTTATAGAAAGCTTTGATTAACTTTTAACAACCATAATATTTTTTCCTATGAAAATCTACATTGTAATGATATGAAAAATCTATTATCAAACTCTTTTATTATATATATGAATAAATAATTTAAAAAGCAGTAATAATACATTTCAAAATAACATCAATAAAATAAAAATAGATATTATTTTGTAAAGGGAAGAATGTGAGTTAGTGAATAGCTCTGGACTGATATTCTATTTTAATTGAAAATTATTGCCTAGTATCAGATAAATACCACATTTTCTCCTATTTTATATTAGTATCTGTATATGTACTAGAGTGACAAAACAAAATACTTTTTTTTAAAAATCAATTAACAAAAATAGTGAATTCTGTTGGAATTTTATTATATTATTTTATACAAGTATAGTTTATTACACAGGTAGTTTTCATTTATCGCAATTGATTGATTGTGGCAAAATAGAATGATGGACAAATTTGGTTGGGATTTTCATTTTTATAAATTAAAAATGGCTGTCATTTTTTTAAAATCATCATATGTTCACACAAACAAAATTATATTTAAGCTTTAAAACATTGAAACACTTTGTTAGTAATATTCGCGATTATCAAAATTAAAATTTTGTTTTGGAATTTAATTATCCACAGCAATCAAAAATTTATTTAATTTTGAATCTTTACAATTTTAAATTTAAACTTTCAATTGATCACTAACTATTTATTACTGTGAAGTTCTAATAGTAGCCTGGGATACTGTATTTTTAATTGGTAGACAATATCTACATTTTATTCATTTTTGGTAACTTCTAATTTCACATTTAAACTGTAAATATAGCTGTTTTAAAGATTAGAAAGCATTGATAACATAATATATTTATAGAAAATGATTTGGGATAACTATTTACAAATATTTAATATGATGAATTGAAAATGGTCATTATATTTTTAGACCAATTGTGCTTTTTATTATTTTTACACTGAATTACCGTATTATTTTGTGAGCTTATACATCAGTAAAGAGATTTATTTTGTGAACTTTGTAGCTGTGAAACTTCTACTTCATGAAACAGTAAACACTTTTATTATATCTTGTACAATTAGTCAGTCACAATCATGTGAAACCATATAACATGAAAAATGTGATAGACCACTTGTGATTAGGGTTCATTTATTAATATGATTTCTTTTTGTCAACTTATTATGTATTTAAGTAATTGGTAGTTTTAATTAATATCAATATTTTAAACATTTAGAAAATGTGATGGTAAAATTTCTCTAGATGGTTCAAAATTTATTTTTAAGAATATTAAATAAAAATTTATTCAAAAATCATTTTTGCCTTAAAGTATAATAACTGACAGTAGCTGTATTGCGACCTGTGCAATCACTCATTCAACGGGGTGCATCTTGGACTTGCAACCAAAGACTTTTCTTAGCCTGGACTACATACCCTTTCCACATCCCTTTTCCTTCTCATATGTATCCTTCCCCTTTTCACCATATTGTTCCTGAATTTCATTATTTTATCATGTGATCACTTCTTTGTAAACCTTTTTTAACTGTATTTGTATCTGTTTTTTTTTTATGAATAAACTTTCTCGTCACCAAGAGAAAAAAAAGATTGTTCTTAATATTAAAAATAAACTAATAAACAAAAGCTATTTAGAGTCTATTTTAAAACAATAACAATATTTTTTTATTCAGAGAGTTATGTCATTCAACTACTAAAGTAACAAGTAAAGAATCACAGTTCCACCAAAAAAGTTCCAAGATCAATCTCAGTTGAGTATTGTAAATAAAAAAAAAAACTTACTTCAGATTTACTGAATTAAATGTTCAATCTGCCTTTAAGGTGACTTAATGTCACATGACCGATCAAGCAATTACCTATATGATTACTTTTTATTATTTTTCTCAGCTGGAAATCAATTTGATACTTTTAACTTATGTCCTTCATTGTGATAAACAACTCGCCTTATCACTTTCTCAATAGAAATCAAAAAGTTAAAAATCTTCATATAAAAATATAATTTTTGAGATTGGACCTAAAAAAAGTTAGAAATGCATAATTTTTTAACAAAACAATTTAATAAGAATTTGAATATTTCCTTTTTATAATAAGCTACATATTTTGCTTAATAGGCTCTGATAAAGATTTTTTTTTTTTTAAACCAAAAAAATAAAAAGGTTTACAATAATAAATGCAATAAATATAGGTGATGATACAAAAAAGTACTATTAGCATAGATTCAAGGAGTGATAGTGACATTAATTAATGCAGAAAAAGATATATAAAACAGATAACCGAAATGATGATGATATCATTAAACTGTTACATTCTGATAAATTGAAAATAATTAAGAACATTTTACTTATTAAACATTTATTGTATATTATAGAAGTCATGTATTGCTACAATTCTAAGTAATAAATAAATTGTTGCACAGCTTTAAGAATTAATGAATTTCCATTTTTAAAAAGACTAATCAACCCACTGGAACAATTTTCCCATTACAAACCCATTTCTCTTTCCTGACACAACTGTAAATGTAAACACATAAATATTTAGGAATTGCTCTCTCTAAAGGGAATAGAATCTCAAACAATTAAAGACCACAAGAAAGAAATCGATAACAACTTTCATTATTAATAATTTGAACGATGTGTCTGTTTTGCTTTTTGCAAACTATATTTCTCTTTTTGAATTAAATTTTATGAATTCCATGTGTTGTGATGCTGATTATGTGTACAGCTCAGAAATATCACAAAGAAGATTACCAAATTTCATCACTCATTAATATGCTGGTCAAATATATATATATATAAACTAGTTTATACTACATGAAGGATAACTAAACAATCTAACTGAAGTTTAAATTAATATATATCACAAAAATTATGCTAAAAAATAAAATAAAAATTTTAAACCAAATATTACAATTCATTTCATTTTTTAAAAATAAATTATTTGCCAAATCTTTAAAATCATTTATTTTAATTTAAACAACTTTAGCCATTTGAATATTCTTTCTTTCTTGCTTTATTTACTTTCACTTTAATTTTGCATTGATTTTTAGCCCTTTCAAATGCCAATGTTTTCTATTGTTAGTTTTTGTCAATACTCAACTTCATTTCTGAAAATCTTTATCTATATCAATACTCAATAAATTGGACTTGATTTCTTTTTAATTTAATTTTACAAATGAATACCATTATAAAATATTATAGTGAACTTTGCAAATATTGAAAAAAAAAATTGTAATTAAAAACAAAGAACACAAAACATCATTCAAACAATCTGAAGGAAAAGTCTTTAGAAAGTGAACAAAACCTTTTTTATTTTAAATTTATTTTTAAAATGTGAACAAATGAATGTTAATCTCTAATAAATATATAAAATTTTGCTTTAAAATCTTAAAATGGTTTTACAATTTTTAGAAAAGCTTTTAATAGTGTGGACTTTGACATGATCAGATTTGGTCATCTTACATCCTTTTGTTAACATTACAGTAAAATTAATTAACTTCTCTTTTTAAAAATAAAACATGTATGAATAAAAACAAATATAGATGTACATTTTTTTTTGTTTTAAATAATTATTAAAGATATTTTATAAAAATAATCAATAATATTTAATAAATAAAAAAAAATTTTTTTTTATTTCAAAAATTTTCTCAAAGTAATTCCACAAATGCTTGTGGATGCCACATTACAAAAAGTCAAAACCGTTAATGCTTGGAAGCTATACTTTTTTTCATGAACAAATGAATAAAATCATTTGAAGATTTCTAATTGTCTGAAAGATAGTGACCTCTTAAGCTTTTTTATTAAGTTAATAAATTAATAATTACTAGATTGGAAATTTAACTTAAAAAAAAACGTAGTCCATAGGTGGAGCTCTTACTGGAAAGTCATCCTCCTCACAGCTCACACAGAATGGCTCTGAAAGGTTGGTTTTGCAACAGTGAAAGGTGCCTTTTATATTTATTTTGCCCTTTAAAGGTCTTATTTTGCTGCTAAGGTACTTTCATTCACTAAATCTCAGTTTTAGTGCATTTTTAACACAATTTTCCTATGTTTACCTTGTGCTTATCAGCATTTCACTACTCACCCCCCCCCATTTGGTGGGTGATTCAACTGTTTCATGGACCATAAAGGGTTTTATTCTCTCTTAGACTTGTAATTATTTCTCCTACTTCAATTCCCTGTCACTCAGAACTCATTTATCAAGTTTTTTGTGTGTTGTTCCAGTTATTTAGGCCACTTTAACAATCTTTTTTTTTCAGACCCTCCCCTCCTCTGTAACTAAACGCCTAAAATTCCACTCAATTTTCTCATTACTCAACTAAAATTATTAATAACAAGTTTTCCAGTGGTTTTTTTTGCTTTTACATCAATATATTTAATTTTTCCATTTCAAAATTGTTTTCTTCGTATCACTTTTCATTCTTTCAAATGGTTTAAAGATGGCCACTGCCCTTAGCAGAAAAAATGTGCAGAGTCCTAAACTACATGAACTAAAACTTTCAAAATTACCCAAATTTTATCCAAATCTTTCAAACAAAACTTAACTAAAAACATCATCACCAAAGAACAAATTTCAAAGTCTCCATCTCCTTGCCCTCTGGATGTTCCTCCCTTTCAGGTTGTGGTTTGCTCTATCAAAGGTAAAAAGCAAATCAAAAAGAACAAAATGACCCATCATAATAGAATTCCAAGTACAATGGGGAAAACTAAAATTACTTATCTACAAAGGACAATTATCAGCCTGTTGCATCTAAGCACAATTCAGAAACCTCCTAATTCATCCCTGAAACCTCTAAAGACTTAACCTATAGCAATTCCTGCAAAGCTAATGTCATATATGGCCCTATTAATCCATCAGCGCAACCAAGCCTATAAACAATGCTCCTTATCAAAGACTCTTCTTTGCCTGGACTATACACCCTTTCCATATCCCCTTCCCATTTCATATGTATTCCCTCCCCCCTCACCATATTGTACTTGAATTTCATTTTGCCATGTAATCATCTCTTTGTAAACCTTTTTAACTGTTGTGTATTTTGTCTTTTTGATGAATAAAAGCTTTCATCACTGAGAAAAAAAAACCTATGTTAATATCAGTTAAGATAAGGATAAAAGATTGATCTAAAGTGGCAAAATTATAATGCTATTTCTGAAGTAATAAATCTTTTAAATTATTAGAATTGTAATAAAAGAGTCACGTACTGTTGATTGATTTTTAAAAGAAAAAAGAAATCAACAATGTATAAGTTTATATAGATAATTAAACCATTTCTTGGCCAGTGATGAGTCTCCTTAATTGGCATCATGACTACTTGTATTTTTTTGTTAAAGTCAACTATTTGTAGTCTTTAAATGATATGTGCCTTGATGTTTGCAGTTGCAATTTTACAGTAAACTGTTCTGATGCAATGATAGTAAATCTATATTTTAGTCTTCAGTTTCATCTCTAGTGTTTCCAATTGTAATTTTACATTGAACTCTTCTAATGCACCAATAGTAAATCTTATATATTAATTTTCAGTTTGCCTCCAGATGCCAGGAGTTATTAAGATAAAAAAGCTATAAAGTGCAGAGGTGAACTTGCACAAAATAGCAGTAGATGTTCACAAAATATTTGTAATACAGATAATAGGGTTTTAAAAAAATTATTTCAAGGATATTTTCATTGTTTTGAAAGAAGTCTTAATATTATAATGTTTTCCGTATCGCTAGGCCTCTATACGCATTATAAAATGCGCGAGTTGATCAAGTTATGCAAAAAAAGAAGAAAGTTTCATTTCAATTTCTAAAAAACATAACTATCCTTCCTGATCAACTCGGCCTAGTAATTGTTGAGAATTATGCTATTGACATAATCAGTTTTTAATTTATTTGAAAGGTGCCAAAGTTCTACAAGAACTCACTGAAACCGTCACATAACATCTCGCAAATTAAAAAGAAAAATGCTTTTAAGAATCGGTAATTCTACCATAAACTAGAATTATCTTTTTAAATATTATTATTCCCGGGGCTTATTCAAAACATATTGGCAAAGGTAAATTACATTTTTAAATCTTACTAAACTAATAATAAATTTAATAATAAATATTAATAATGTACAAATGAAAATTGGTATTAGAAATATTTTTATTCTAATAGATTAAAATGTTTAAATGAAATTATTAATCAACTAAATTGGAGAGAACACACTTTAATTCAGACGTGAAACATTAATAAAAAAATAACAGTTAAATAATTAATTAAAAAGTTCTGGGGAAAACAAGGGTCTCTTGAACAATAACACGAAAGTCTATATCGGGATCCTATTATAAGCTTATTTTTTTACGAGTTGTTTGTAAAATGGTTAAATTTGTCACAATCAAGAATAATGAAGTATAACTTACCAGTAAGTTTAGTGAATTCAGTAGTAGATAACTATGCATAGTTTTTTGGGTAGAATGAGCTCGGCCTTTTGGTTATTATTTGATCTTGTGGTACATTCTCCTAGTCAGTCAGGAAGGCTTTTCTGGTGTACATCTTCAGGCACAATGTCCGCAGAAGCTCCGGTTCACTCCAACATGCCGAATTATTTCAGCGAAGCGATCCTGGACATATTATTGTTATCCAGGACTAACTAGAGAAACAAACGAAACAAGACATTCTTTAAACTGGTCTCTGACTTTTATACTAGAGGCCCAGTTATCAGACTTCTGCGCATGCTATTATCATGGCATTTTTGGTTCATAATCTTGTACAGGCTTATCTCATTTTTCGATTACAAAGTTCTCATTTTTTAGCAGATCTTTCGGCCATCTTTAATTAGCTAAAATATTTTTCTTTTAGCTTATCTTTTTTTTTTTTTTACTTTTGGAATTCTTTTGTTCTCTCCAATTCTACTTTTATTTCTAATTACATTAAAAAAAATACGAAAGAATAATTTAACTTTCATTGTACGTTTTTTTTTTTAAAAAAAAAAAAAAAAATTAGTCAAAAAAAAATCTAAATTTACTTTTTTAGCTTTTATCAAATGCCAATATATTTGCACCATATATAAATAAATGGTACAATATATATATATATTATTATAGTTATATCATGATTTAAAGAGAATTTGAACTTAAATGGTGGTGAACAAAAAAAAAAATCAAATTAACATGGAAAGGAAAGCTCCCCCCCCCCCTTAAAAAATTTTCTTAGATAAATTCATTGTTTTTAATATTTTTTAATTTTAACTGTTTTTTCCCACAAATTCTATTTAATTATATATATGAAAGATTTAAACTACTGAATTTCAGCTTCATTTGGTTATATTTAATTATAAAGGAAGAGTTAACAACATACTAAAACAAAACACCATATAATCCACTTAGTTTACACTTAAAATCTTCATTAATAGTGTTATTATACTTTACAATTATTTACACAAGCATGAGTAATAAATGAATACTAATCTGGCAAAATAAACTGGTATTATCATAATTATATATACATACATAAATGATTTTAGCCTACTATAATGAAAGATGACTATTCTCTTCCTCATAATTCATTTTTAGAATTTTTTTCAAAATCTTTTGATATATATCGATTATTATTCTTTCAGTGCATTCACTCTTTTTCATTCAATTTCCTTTACAGTTACAATAACATTACAAAGGCTGATATTCATTTTCTTTTATTTTTTCAAATAGTTATTTGTGTGAGTGTGATTTTTAATGTTTTTTTTATCACATCTATTTCTTGATCATAACTTTAAATCAGAAAAAAAAAATTATTATAACAATAGTCTTCTTTCTCTCCTTTAACACCATTTACTGTAATCTTTGAGAAATGTTGTTTTACATAAAGCAGAGATGCAAATGGAGTTTAAATTCCATTTCCATAACTACTGGTTATATAATCTTATAATATATTGTACTAGAATAAAGAAAAGATAATGTTCTTGTTTATATACTATAGCAAGCAGAAAGAATCAAAGTGATTTTGTGTTAGAATATTATTAAATTATAAATTCAATCACATATGGACTATATTTTTAAATTATTACATGTATTTTATTGAATATAATAAACCTTTTTATATTTTGTTGATGATGCTAAATTATGAAATGTTCTTAAGGCAATAAGTAAGCATACTAGATCAATTTTGAGAAATCTCTATGCAAAATTAAAAGCTAAAGTGTAATAAAAAAAAAAAAAAAGTTAAACATGGTTGCATATTGTCACCATTCTTACTTAATTTTTATATTTAATAATATATTTTGTGTAATTTTAAGTTATAATCAAGAAATGTGGATATACATATATGACTAAGAATTATAAGAATCAAATATAAGCAAAAAAAATTGAAAAAAAAAGAGAAAAATATCAACCTTTATAATATTAATGAACTGAAAAGAAAAGTGAATGCAATTTGGAGTAAATATATTGAAAGAAAGGATTGTAGTTAATATGAAGAAAACAAAAAAAAAATGATTACAGAGACAGCAATTAATTTCCAAATTGATGGTAAAGACAATAGCAGTTTTGTCTGCTGAATCATTTATCAATAAACAAAAAAGCCAATAGTCAAGAGAATCATTGATCCTTGGAGAGTTGGAAAAGTTTGGAAAAAACCTTTAAATATAAGAACATGCTTTTTAAAAAATAAAATTATTCAAAAATTGGACCCTCAGAACAAGGAGAGAAAATACTTATGTTTTTGAACTTTATTTATTATTAATGACTTTTGAAAATACTAAGGATAACAAGAAAAACTGGAAAGGGAAGGAATACTCAGTCAGATCAATCTTAAATATTTGTTTGAAGCACAAATGACTAAGTTTTCAATGTTTATTTTGATTATCCTATTTCTATCATTGTTACTTATATGGCAGAAGCAAATCTTAATGTACCAAATTACTCTTTACTATTTTTCTCTTTAATATTATCTATCAATTACTTTCTTCTTTCTATCTCTATTTCTTTTATTTTGCATAGTCCTTTTTTTTAAAAAAAAAATTCATTGTCTGAAACACATGCCCAATCCACAACTGCATATTCCTTTTTTCAAATAATTTTTTTAATTTGTACTTTGCCAATTTTATATTTCCAAATTTTTCTCTTCAAAATCCACATCTTTAGTCTCCAATATTTTTCCTAATCTTTTCCACATTCTATTCGTTGTTAGACATAAAGTGATTTTTCAAACAAAACATTGAATAGGTACCTTACATTGACTTTCAGTGAAATAAAAAGTACAATCATACTCTTGTTTAAAGCCACTTTAGTCATTGTATTTTTATTTTTTTAATTATTACTTCCACCATAGTTATCTAACTTTCTATATATTGAAAAATATTAAACTGATTTCTAATTCTTTCTGCTAATGTTTACAATGCTACCACATATTTTCACTGCTTTAGTTTTATTTACATTTATTTTCATTCTAAGCTTTTTAGAAGCTCTGGTGATTCTGCACATTACATTGTTAAACTCATTGTCACTATCAGCAACTACTATTACATTACCAGCATATATAATATAAGAAAACAACTCTAACTCTATCATAATACAAATATTAACTTTTTGTTGTCGATATTTAGATTTTACAATCTCATTGCTGCTCTTTCAGTAAACAAAAATATTATTTAAATAATATACTTATGGTGCATAAATAATTGATGGTATATATGGAATGAATTATTAAAAAATAATGCATGCTTATCACTTCATATATTTACTATGACCACATGTGAGATGGATGAAATAAGAAAGTGTGCAGGGATGATGTGGAGAAGAGAAGCTAAAGATCGGAGAAGATGGATTGAATTTGGAGAGACCATACTGCAGTGGACTGATAATGGTTGTTGATGATATGTACTATATATATAATACTGCCAATGAAAAAAATTGATAATTTTTTTTATCAATTGCATTCCTTAAATACTTTTTTTTTGTAATATTCAGGTAGATTAATTATAACAGTCAATTGAAGCTAAAATAATTATAAAAAACAAACAATTAATTGCTGAAGATGGTTAAAGCTAAATTAAAGTAGGAAAACAAGTAAATAGTTTAGAGCCACCTTGCCTAAAAAGGGATTGTGATGTTTATTAAATAATATGACCAAAAGAACTATAATGATAACAGTGATGTAACAGAAAAAAAAAAACCCTATGAAGATTATTTTGGAAGTTTGCCTGAGTTTAATTAACGAGCAGCTAGTTAAATAGTGAAAATTGGAAAGCTAAAAGAGAATTTTAGCACAATTAGTAAAGAGAAATACTGATTTTAAAAGACTCACCAGAAGATATTAAAGGAACAACTGGATAGAATATTGTAAATATCATTATCCACTAATCCACAAGCTAAAATTCAAATTTATTATTATTAATGCTTCAAATAACATTAGCAGTTGTCAAGCGTTGTTAGCCGAGAGGTCATCGCATCTGCCTTGCAAGCAAGAAGTTGGTTGCAGACGTTTGTGGGTTTGCATCCCGGCCGATGCTATGACATATGAAAAAAAAAAAACATTAGCAGTTAAGCAAACTCCCTTTGAATCATTTATCTTTCTATTTTCATATAACTAAATGATCAGAATAAGTGTCATCTCATGAAATTTCAGGGAATTCTAAAAAAACGACCTTTCTGGATTAAAAAATAGATTTTTTTTTTTTTTTGCAAAGATTAAATTTATTTCTTTATCAAATCATCCAAGAATTTAAAGTATTAACGATAAAGATTTCATAATTAGGAAATGAATCTGACAAAATCATTCTATGCCTTAGAAAAAGTTTTTTATTTATAAAAATAACTATTATTTTTAAATAATTAATAGTCAATGAAATACAAATTTTATGTTAGTGTTATTTCATATTTATCAATATTTCATTTTAAATTATTTTGTATACAATATTTAATCAATCTGTTATAAAGGGATTTATTAGTAAAGAGTTAAAAATGAATTCTTACTTCAAAGAAGAGAAATAATTGTGAAGTCTAGTCAAACTAAATTTTCTGTTAATTATCTATTACATACATTGCACACACACTATTTTATCACATTGTTTATGTATTTAATAAATAAATTAGTATTATTATTAACTTATTTTGTATCAATCAAAATCTTTTTTTAATATATTCTTTATACAAGATGCTAAAAAACTGAACTTAGGACACACAAAATTATAAATGGATATAATGCTGTTAGAGTTAATAAAGCACATTGCAAAATCATATAACTTAAAAATCTAGATTGTAATTCTCTAATAAGAATAATTAAAATTATGCTTAAAACAAATAAAACTGGTTTCCTTAGCATCTTTAAAGAAGCTTCTGAAACTTTCACTGTATAATTTGAAATCTGACTGTTGAGATTTGATGATGACTAGATTCAAATGGTTTTATGTTCACTCAATTTATTCTCAAGTAAACCTCTAATTCTAGTATGTTTTATATATTAAAATGTAATACTATGAGACTTGATCATCATCATTTTTGGTTGAAATCATTATTTATTAAATTACATTTTTTTATTTAAATAATATGGTTCAACAACATCTATCCATATATAAAGTAGCTTAACACTATTTAAATTTAAAATTATTGTTTTTGAACAATGGTTTATCCACATGCCACTTTATCTACCATTACAACATATATATATATATTGTGACCTTCCAGGTTGGCACCAGGAAGAAATGTGGGAAGTTCACATTTGTGCTAACAATGGCTAAAGTTAATTATCTGAGAAAAATGAATTGAGATGTAATTTGCTAGTTAAAATTAGGATTTAAAAAAATTAAAACTTTAAGTGGGTGTACTGATTGGTAGAGTTTTGGATTATATATGTTTGGTTATAGGAGAGGAGGATGAATAACATCAGAGATGTTTGTATGTAGTAGAAAAATTTACATGTCATAATGAGCAGAAATATAGATATATTATTAATTAGAATTTTCTTTCCTATATTTTATTTATTATTTACTAATTATATATTGTTCATAATCTTATGTTTAAAAATGATAAAGATTATTTGTATATTAGTGAATAACATTTATAAATTAATATTTGATGTTTAATATTTTTTTTTATTATTATGTTTATTCCATTCAAACATTGTATTGTTAAAATTTTATAAGTAAAATTCTGGCACATTTCCAAAGTTGATTGTAATAAAAAAAAACACAGAAGGCATGAGTGGAGAAAGACATAGAGTTTAAAACTTGAAGGAAAGTAAAAAAAAGCTCCGAGGAAGAAGATGTAAAAAAACTTAAAAGATTCAATAACTCTATAAGAGTATTATATAAAAAACATCGCAAGGATTCTAATAATACACCTGTGGAGAATTTTTGTTATTATACTACTGGAATGATATAAAAATGAGAAGATAAACACCACCCCCCCAGAGGGATACCAGCCTCCAAATCTCTGTCAAACGATGGTCCATATTCACTAACTTTAAAATGCCTGGATGATATGTAAGCTAAATTATTATGATTTATTTTAAAGTATTACCAAAGCTGAATAATATTAAAATGACAAAATTGTGTAAAATAAAGCTAGCTCAAATTTTCTTATTAGATGCTAGAATTAAACGCTTGATTTTCAATTTAAAGAATTTTCTATCAATATTCTACAAAATAAAATTTAAAATGAAAAAGTTTATCTATTTAATCTTATATCAAGAAGATAATTTTATACTGTATAACTTTGCTATTCGCGTATATATAACAAAATAATTCCAATGCATGCAAATGTCATTTATTACGCCTATAATGGAATTCTAGGATAAAAAAAGACTTATTGTCATTCTTAACAAGTTATGCTTTAACAATGGATAGACATTTTTTTTTTATGTTATAATTTACTGTTGTTTTTTTTTTTTAAACTGATATGTATATTTCTTTCAACTTTCAATTTTTTTTAAAAAAAACTTAACATGTAATGATGAGATATTGACAAGTATTTTTCATTATCACTTAGAATAAATGTATAGCCAATTTTTTTTTCTTTAAAAAAAACAACAAAACAATATAATTTCATTATCATTATAATATGATAATTTATTATTTTGTATGATCTAGAAATTATATTATAGGTGATTTTAGATATTCGGATGTGTGCGTGATGCTATAAATTATTATTTTAAAAATGTTGTATTTATTATGCTTCAATTTTGTTAATGAAGTTTATTTAAAAAAATAAAAAATTAAAACCTTATCTGTTATAAGTTCATTATATAGGAAGTATATTGAATGTGAGTTGAAGGTAGAAATGGTCAAGGGATGATTAGATTATTTAGATTGAGTTTGGAGATATTATTTAACCCTCACGTATATAAGTATAAGTATAAATATAAGTGTTTAGTTATTGTTTTTCCTTGCCTTTCTTTATTTTGTATAGTTAATGTTAGATGATTTACATGGATTATAACAGATAAGTGTTGTATAAATTATTGTAATATGTATAAAAGATGATTGATTTATGGCATCATCCAAGTTTTATAAATAAGCTAATAAAAAGTATGTTTTAAAATATATCATGTTTAAGATATTACAAAAGCACACATATTCGAAAATATATGATTCGTATATTAAATATTAGTCGATTTTGGTTTTACTGTAGAAGAAATATAATTGGTTAGAAAGGTGCATAAATAATATTTTTTATTATAATTATTTCTTTTGTCTTTTTTTTTTTTAATAAATGTATTAATGAATTAAAAGTCCAAATGAATTGCTTGATTATATACGTTCGAATCTCCATTTCCACACACACACACATATGGTTAACATAGCATAGCCCTAAATATATAGATTTGCCAGTAAAAGTCAATTTATTTAAACTTTCTGGAAATGATAAATCACCATATTACAGTGCCAATATTATATTTTACTTTGCTTAGAATAGATAGTGATATGGATAAAAAGATACCCGATCCTCATCATTATCTATCCTATATTAAATATGATAATTGATAATTTTGCAATAGTTTTATAATTAAATAAATGTGTGGCATATGATTAAATTAGTGTTACAGAATTGTTATTAATAAATGTTTTATTACTCTTATTTGCATCATATATAAAGACCATATCCTATAACCTCAACTGAGTTAAGCCATAGAATAATTACAATATAAGAATCTTTTAAATAAGTTTAAAAGCAATTTACAATATAAATTTTATTCTATCTTGTATAGAATTGGTGCCTGGGCATTTATAAATCTAATAAAATAAACAAGTGAAGAGAGCAGAGGTTACAATATATATATATATCAAAATATTAATATATAACAAACTAACCAAAGGAAATACATATAAAAACAAAAAAAGACTTATAAATCCAATAAATAATATTATATTTCAACCAGAGGACTGGTTTTCATCAGAAAGAAAAAAAACTCTAACACATTAAAAATCTACATGATGAAATAGAATAAATGTTTTTAACTTCATATTAGTAAAATCATAGGTATGTGTTAGAGTTTTTTTTTTCTTTCTGATGAAAACCAGTCCTCTGGTTGAAATATATATATATTATTTTGACATTTTGAATGCTTTGAATTTCTTGTCTCTACCTTTCTAGTAATCAAAAATCTATTTAATCAAGACCTTATTAATATCTTAAATGCTTATAGGAGTAAGCAAATCCTTCTTCACACTTGATTATAAAGGCATATTATGCCATAATATTATGATATTAATTAATTGATAATCTTTACTGCTCATAAAGATTGACAGTAAAAAAAAATGAACAGGATCGATAATAATGGATGACATAAATCCAACTTCCGAATAACAAATGCTTCATTATCCTTTGTATTGTTCCTTCTAGTAGACAATGGAACATCACTGAATTTTATAGCCCACAATAAAGCAGAGTAGCATAGTATTGGTACTTGTATGTTTATTGATTTACAAAATTACACTTTAACAGTAATAAATCTATAATTTAGTTTTTGTTCCTAGACAGCAAAAATAATCAGCAGATGCAGATCGAAAATGATATTGCTGATACTGGTCATTGAATAATTTGGTGAAAATTTTTTATATTATGTTTATAAAGATGAAAGGTAAGTTTTTATTTATTTTCACAAAGATTTTTTTTCAATATATTAGCGTTTTCAAACATTAAAAACCTACATGATAAAATAGAATAAATGTTTTTAACTTCATATTAGTAAAATCATAGGTATGTGTTAGAGTTGTTTTTTTTTCAAGATATGTTTGATATTACTTTCTTTTTATTAGCTTTAAAAATATTTTAAACAATAATAATGATTTTAAAAACAATCTAATTTTGTTACAAATATGATTCAAACTGAAGACTATATATAAGAAACTAAAGCATTCATTTTCAGATTCAGTTAAATTTAAAGTTTTTAACAAGGACTAAGATATCAAAAAAGGTTAATATTAACTTGTTAGCATTTAATAATAATACAAAAACATTATTTTCCAGTTATTTAAATTTAATTAATTTAATAATATACCATGAGTTTAAATTTAGCCCCCATTTCCCTCTGAAAAATATAATTAACATCAGACTCAATTGGTGATTAAGCAATTTCATAGAAATATATTTCCTGATGAATGTAACTAGTAATAATAATATATTATGATTACACATCATTGCACTATTTTCTTTACATATATATTTTAAGGGTAACTTACAATCCGGTTCAAACCCACCCTTATACATCCACAATATTAGGCTAAACCCATAAAAAAAAAACTTAAATGATAGGTTAGGTATGTGATATCATTTTTCTATATGCAAACATACATATAAATACACACACACTTGAAGTTTATTTTAATAGGTACCAAACCAAAATAATAATTGAAGTGAAGTAAATGCTCCTTTTTAATGGAAAATAAAAGTTTAATCTTAGAAACTTTTCATATATATATACATATGTATACCAATAATGACTTGTTTGTTAATGTGTTAATGTTACGATATAGGATGGAAACTTGGTAGAGGCAGTGATGACCTGAGGTTGAGTCAATATCTAAGCAACCAAGTGTTGAAATGAGAATAGAATTTTACTATGTAATTTTATTACATAATTCTATTACGTAAAATCAACAACAATAGGTACCTACAGTAATAGAAAAGGAAATTGAAAATGCGAGTTTGTTGCGAGAACAGACGTTATATCCCAGTATAAATAAAAACTCAATTCACTTCCATTTTCTTTCATATTTCACCAAGTGATATAACAACCACAAGCAGCAAATAGCTTAATATCGAACATTAAAACAAAGAATAAAATAGATGATGATGTGTTCGAAGATATTTATTCTGTATAAGATTTTAAAGTGCTAAAAATCAAAGCAAATCATCATCAACATTTAAAAAGGCAAAAATCAATGAATTTTAGCAGCATAGTAAAAGAAATAAAATAATTTTATAGCGATAATCGAAGACAGAAGACTGTGCAATTGAACAGGAAGAAAAAGGAACATTATATAGCCAGCACATACTGATAAACAATGAAGTAGGAGTTTCCTTTGCATAAATTTATTCAATACCATTTATAAGCTAAAAAAAATTTAATTATTTTTTTTTAAAATTACCAAACAATGCATACTGGTTAAATAAACATGCCATAGGTCCGGGGTGCTATCTTAATTGCCACAAAGTGTGATGCTATAACTCGCTCATATAAATAATGCCTAATACCTAATCTGAAGTGTTTGAATGGAGCCCAGAAAAGAATGACATCTGAAATAGAAACAACTTTGTCCAAACATTACCAGAGAATCTGGAGAATGATGGAGGAGTTATCAGAATGGACTGCATCAATGAAAGGCACTAATGTTTAAATCATAGATTCTAATCAGGAACATTTGAACAAAATCAAAATTATCATGTTATATATTTTTTTACTTTATACATTTGAAAAATTCTACTTTTATTATCCCTGCATTTGGAAATTTCAGAGTGTTTGCAATCAGGAGAGTTCATTCCATAAGAAGCAAAGTTGAATGGGGGTGGGTATTAAACTAGAAATTTTTTTTTTATAAACAAAATTTAGGTTGATTCCCTCCATAGTGATTTGACATTTGATCATCATCACATAATATGAACAGGTAAGAATTTTTGATGCTCTTCCATATTAATTTGGACTCACTAATACAGGACAGAGTTTACTTATACGTTTATTTATGTTTTCACTAATAATTGTTACATTTAGTTTATTTGGTATGAATGATTAACATTCTTGTATGAAAAGTCTTTCCATTTGAGAGAACTTATACATAGGCAAAAGATAAGGGGGTCCCCAAAAAAGATGGGAACCTCTCCAACAGAAATTGGATGGAGCTATTGGACAAATAATAGTATAATTTTGTCCAATAGTTATTTAGCTTCACAATCATCATCATGATAATAAAATAATTTTTCTTTTTATTTTATTTGTGTATCTTAGCTAAACTTATTGACTTTATAAATAGAGAGTGTCTATTAATGCATATCTATTAGGGATATGGGTTGGTATAATGAATAATTTAGTTATTGAAATGGTAGAGATGCATCTTGGACACATACAATCACATTTTTTGCTATGTTAATAGAATTTAGATTTTTCTCTGTTATAAATAAAAATTGTTATTGTGTTTTAAGTCAAATTTGTCTCTAGTTTATCAAACTCATTCTTACACCTGACTTACTCATTAATTTAATTGATTAAATATATATATATATGCACACACATATTATGATATATAACACAGCAATAGTGTATCTTAGGACAATAAAAACTTAGTTGCTACATAAAATTCACCCTTGAAGAGAGCCAAACACAACATTCTCCATGGGTTCGAATACTGATATAATGGAATCTGAAAGAGGAGTGAGGTATGGGTGAACTATCCTAAATTGTATCTAGGTTTAATGAGTAAACCAAGAGCTAGCCCATTGGAGGTGAATATAGTCATTGGTCAGTTACTACATTGTGTTTTTACTAGCATCCTACCCAAAGACCCTAGGTATGATCATAATTAGATGTGCCCCTCCCTCTTCTGGTGGAAAACCCAGACCGTTACAATATATATATATATATTAAACTTATTGTTTGAAAATACATTGGGCATTACTTAGATACATCCCTGCATTTACTGTTTTAAAATGTTTAATATACCTGTATAATAAGAATAAATTCTGGAGGACAATGAACTAATTTCAAGCAATGCTGTAATCCTGTTTGAATAACTGAATCAATTACTTGACTAAATCAATAAAAGTAATATATAAATTATTCTTTTGTTTCTGACACTTTTTTTACAACATGACTATTGTACTTTTTTTTCTCTAAAACCACATTAAATTTTTGGTAATCTTTCATCTATGAATGGAAATAACCTATTCAACAAAATCTTTCAAAGTACCTTTTGCTGTAATGGAGAATAATCATATTTCATAATAATCACAGCAATCTTGTCTATTTCTTTCATATATTCAACCAAGCATGAAACCCTAACCAGACTATGTGAGATAGGCCATCTTTAGACTGCATTTTCTAGGCCCATTTCACTTCCATAGAAGGCAGAGCAATCCCTATATAAGGCTGCCTAAATATATAATATTTACCAGTTGAAACTCCTGCCTCAAATCCAGTTCCAAAGAGATTCAAAAATAATTTCACTGCCTCAAACAAGGATTACAACTAAGGACTGCCAGTTTATTAAGCCTGATCCTGTCACTGCTTTTTAATTCTTGAAGATTTGAACCCCAAAAATGAAAAAGGAAATTGAAAAAAAAAGTGCTTCAAGTAGTTAAAGGTTAGCATATGGTTGAATAAATACACAATTCTATTGCCACAATTAGTATAAGGGGGCACCTGATGGCAAGAGAGGCTCATGATAATTGAGCCATTCAATAATATAAATACAAAAAGAGAGAGAAAAAAGTCTATATAGAAAACAGTACCTAGTCTTTAAAAAATGGACATCTTATCCTACAAAGAAGCAGGAGGTACTCTTGGTTGACCAGATGCTTATTTATTATTCACAGTTGACGTTCATATCCAAAGGTTATTCCAATACCAGCCACCTGTGGAGCTCATTGGTAGCCTGAGTACAGTACCAAACATATATGTATTATCTATATAATTACCGGTTTAGCTTTATACATTTAATTAATACTTTATATTTATGCACGTAATTTCTTTAAATCTTTATGTTCTTGCCTGAAAGTAGATTGGAGCAACCAATCAATATGACATATGATAAAATGATAGTGCTTGATCGTCACTGATAGTAGCTGCCATTGCTTACCACCTCTTCAATATTTTAGTCAAATATCTCAAATTTAAGACTGCAATAATAAAATCATAACAAGAAATAGTAAAGTCATATATCATTAACATGTTAGGAAGATGAATTATTCTCTATAGTTAAAATTATTTCTTTTATATTTTTATCATGAT
This sequence comes from Epiperipatus broadwayi, assembly GCA_028023455.1. Lineage (NCBI taxonomy): Eukaryota > Metazoa > Onychophora > Udeonychophora > Euonychophora > Peripatidae > Epiperipatus > Epiperipatus broadwayi. Next base: position 22,239 of record JAQFVV010001806.1, on the reverse strand, counting down.
AGGTGATGTGACGTTTTATTGGCTTATTTAACATTTCATTTTCTAAAAAAATAAATGTATTGTTTAGAATATGTTAAAACAATTCTAGCAATTTTGAAATTGTAGTTTTATATTTTAGTTGATATATACTGCAACCCGTTTTGAAATTTTGGCAGTGAGACGTCAATGTGGCAGTAAGATGTTACTTACAAATTAATGATCATACTGAAATAAATGATTATTATTCATTTATAAACTTTCTAAAATTTAAAATCTTTATTTAATGTTAAATACTTATTAAATTAATAAAGAATAATTAATAATCACTGTCATGATTTTATGTGCTCCAGATCCATGAAACGCAGTCAGGCTTTGTCACTTTCCGGTGCTCAAAATTCTTATGAATTTCGAGCAATAAACCATTTAAATACTTTTAATATGTTTTTATTGAGAGGCGATTGTTGTGAATAAATAATACTTACTATCAATATACACTTATAAAGAAAATCTGTATATAAATATATTTGATTCAATGTGTGCGCGTATTATATATACAAACTAAAAAAGACATTGTCTACCCCCCCCCCCCCCCCCATAAAATGTGTACTTTGATATGTAAATAACAAATTCTTTCCCATTAAACAATTCCACATTATTCTCAAAAGAAAATTTATCTCCGGCTCAAAACAGAATTCTTTAATACCATGAAATTATATGACATTTCCATAAAAATCCTATCAATAAAAGAAAGCTTTACAAGGACCTTTCATCTACTGGAGTCTGTTTGTAAGAAGGCAGATTTTGGAATGTCAATATTTTGATCACATTCATTAAAAACAATCCTTCTCAAAACAGCTATCAGCAAAAAAAAAAAAAACATTTTACAGAGTCAGATTAATAGATAAACCAAGGAAAGTTTAAGAGCTGAATAATGTTTTATTTGATAGTATAATAATTACTATTGAACAAGCACTAACCTTTTTGAAAGAAAACCCATTTTGAATTAATTAAGCAATAATAATACAATAAAAATTGCAAAATTTAATAAAATAAAAAAAACTATAATGAATGCTGTCACTACAAAAGGGAACTAAGTGAGAACAAATGATTTATAAACAGTTTTACATAGACATAAAGATAAACTATTATTAAAAAGCTTACTGCATAGCATGCTATTCTCTAGTATCTGTATAGATAAACAACAAATGATAAAACAACATATCAGGTAGAGAAGGTTTATGGGGATTTCCCTTTGTTTTATCAGCTAGCTAAAAATATCTAGATACCCAATTGCCAACCAATGTTCAGATTGTTTTAATAAATTATTAAGATATATATTATAAGTTAAGTAGAAATATTTTTTATAATTCAGGTTCTTTACATTTAAAAATATATAGATATATTTTGCAGTCAACTAAAAATTCAAAATAGTATAATCATTTATCTTTTTCCAAATATACCTGTATAAAAACATGTACCGCTAAATAAAATAGATCATAATGAGTAATTTGTAATAAATATCGATTTTAAGACAGATCTTGAAAAAATAATGCTAATAATAAATAATCAAATAGCTGGTGCCTGACAATACTCTAAATTTGAGCTCATTGTCAAAATTAGTTATGAAAATCTAAATCTATATTTCTAGAATTAGGTGTCTAGAGATAAATCACCATCAGTAATTATCAAAAATGGTTGATATAGTACTTCATTGCAAGGACATTTGTATTCTATACTAATATATGAAAAATAATATAATAACACCATTTGTCACATGTTAGCATATAACAACAAATATCTATTTTATAGTTTTCTTTGGATAGAAACACTATAATCAGTGAATAGGCATCTCACTAAATAGAAATTTCTATCATTCTAGGCTCTGAATAATCTATACAATATATATATAACTGAATTTATTTGACACCAGATCTTAACTATATATTTTAGAGGCTCATATATATATATTATTATATTTGTTTTCATGGTTATATGATGTAAGTAAAATAATTTTTGGGTTAAATTGTGTGTTAATTTTCGCCAAGTTCACCTTGACAGACTATTTTATTTAAACGTTGGGAATTAATCAAAACTAGCACACGATTTAACGCAAAAACTATTTTATATATGTATATCAAAACCTAGCATTCAATGATTTCTTAATATTTTTGATGATGATCAAGTGCTTTTATGTTACATGATCATAATTTATTTTAATAGAAAACTCTTTTGAACATAAAGCTTATTTCCAGCATATTACTGGAAATATGGTCTGTTTGATATTCAATATATATACTGTAATTATAATTTTTAACTATATTTCATAGATATAAAGAAATAATTGTATTTTTAATTGTGATATTGAGAGTATTGTAGAATACGTTAATTGTTTTACTATTTATTTCTAACAGAATTCTTCACCTTTTTTACTCCTTTCATAGAATAAAATAAGTTTATCTTACTAAAAGACACTCTCCCTGGGTCTTTTTGTTTGTGGGTTTAACGTCTGAATTTTCAGAAATAAAAAAATCATAAGAGCTTATTGATTTTTTGATTCCTCTTTTACTTCAGTGGTGATTATTAATCAAAAAAAAGTTTAAAAACACTTCCTGCTTGCTTATAAAAACAGTTATGTATGTAGTGGAAGAATAATAGGATGACTTCAATTGAAAGTTTATTGAGATGTGAATATATGAATGTTTTTATAATTATTAGAATGTTTCTCAAGTGTACATTATGACATAATATTTTATTTCGCAAGTTTTTGTTTAGCAAGAGTAAGCATCACATCTCCTGGTAAATAGCTCTTTCAGAATAATAATAAAAATTAGATAATGATTTTTTTTATCTGTCATTGTTAAATGCTACATGGAGTAGAATATAGAAATGAGAGGTGAATTTTTTCAGTTGATTTATTGCTCAATTTTAATATGAAGTTGATCAAAAATTTACCTGATATCTAAGCCACAAATAAAAAATTAAGCATAACAGTTACTACTCCAATAAGTAATTCTGATATTTTTTGTTTCTCAGAAGAGTATTGATACAAAAACTTAATTCTTGAGTAAGCTATTCTATTACTATGCTAAACAGTATAAAACAATCATATAATCAATTGCTAGGGAGATCATTAATGGAAGAGCACTGAAATGATTGGCTGATCACAATAATTCCAATTAAATAACTAAATTAATACATTTTAAAAAATTTTCTCAACTGGAAATCAATCCAGAAACATTTAACTATTGAATCTACTATTGCTACTAAGTTGCTGTACAGGGACTCAATTTTAATTCAAATGTACAAATATTTTGATGTAGCATATCAAATTTTAATACATCCATTGATAATAATTCAAAAAGTTTGAATTAAATGATTATATATCATGTTTTCTGAACTTTATTTTGTACAATATGGAAGCTAAATATCACTATTCTTTTTTATAATAAGGATTAAAATGTTAATTTTCTCTCACATAAATAAAATCAAATAGATTTTCTTTTTATACTTTTCATCATTATCAATTTGTCACATTGGTCATCATCAATATTTAATCACTTATAGTTTCATTCTATTTATTCACAGATATTTTATCATTAAACAGTTCAAAACAAAGCAAAACTCTCCATACAGTAGTGCCATCTTGTGCTAACAAGAACAATCAATGGATGCCAGAAGGCTTGTGCATAAAATCCCTATCTAGTGCCTACTCATCCAATATCCCCCAAGCCAGAAACTAGTCTGGGGATATTGGATGAGTAGGCACTAAATAGGGATTTTATGCACAAGCCTTCTGGCATCCATTGATTGCTCTTGTTAGCACAAGATGGCACTACTGTATGGAGAGTTTTGCTTTGTTTTGAATTGTTTAATAACAATTATGTGCTAGTATGAGATAGTGATCATGTGATATTTTATCATTGTGGATTTAAAAAATTATCATCTTTTAAATGATTAATCATGACTTACAGATTTTTCCAGATTAGAATGTCATAATTATGATACTACTGACTTTGTTTCCATATTTATTATAAAACAGAATTTGATGGCAAATAATCTGAATGAATTCTTTTTATAATGTTTTTTTTAGTCATTAGGAACTGAACCAAAGTAAGTGACTACTCCTTATTAAATTATTTTTCAAGTTAACTGTAACCTTTCTCTCCACCTAACTATGCATGTGTCTAAAAATCAATATACTTTAAAACATCATTAATATTCTGTAAATTAAATGATTATAGCAGCAAAGTTTCCTAATGCTTAATTATTCTAGATTCATAAATTTTGGAATCGAAATTAATATGTATTTATTTTTCCAATTCTTCTTTTAAAACCAGATTACAATATCGTCTATCAAATAAATATAATGCTAATTTTTTACTACATATTATTAATTTTACTTTAATATTTATTTATTTTTTAAATCATAAATTATATTTTAATAACTGAAAATAAATAATGTATTGAAATAGTGGGGAAAATATTACTTAAAATTATTATCCCTAAGTTAGTATTTGAACTTCTGCAAAAATTTCTACATATACCCATTTATATGTGAAAGATGCATTATTTGATAATTTATAAGAAGTTTGAATACCGGAAGTGTGAGAGCTAGGCTATGATATATGGATTTTAAGTTTACGAATCTGTCATTCTACCATTGTACCAAACCATGCAGAACAGACCTGTCTTTCAAAAAGAGCATCTAAGTATATTATGATTAAGCAGAATAGATGAAAACTATGTGCATATAAACATGTATACATTGATTATCATATTTAAACATACATTAAGTAGTATAATGCTAAGCTTGCATTTTATACACAATTAATAAAGCTATACATAACATTTGATAAGCTAAGCACTTTTGGGAATTCTATGTTCCTATATTCATAGCTCTTTACACTAATAGTTAGTGAATATCATAGTAACATATGCAAATTTATTCAAAGACATTTAAACAGCCCACTGTTTAGAGATAGTAAAGTAGGCATCTCTTCTGTTGAATAAATTTGCATACATTACTGTGATATTCACTATTATGTAAAGAGCTATGAATATAGGAACATAGAATTCCTGAAAATGCTCAACTTATCAATTGTTATGTATAGCTTCATTAATTGTGTATAAAACACAAGCTTACAATTATGAAATATTAATGAAGTAAATTGTTTGATTATTACATTAAATAGTATAATAAATAGTCCCTAATTTTGTCATCCATTCTTAAAGATTTCCAGTCTGTATTAAATTAATATGAAAAAAATCATTAATCAGTGGCTTTTTTGAGGATCTTTCACAAATTAACTTAAAATATGAGTCTAACATACAGTAACAATTAATTTATCATTTTCCAAAGGTCTAAAGAAAATAAACATGGAAAATGGTAGAACAAAAAATCAATAAAAAATTATAAATAAAAACAATTTAATGATAATTATTCATTATTTAAATACTGTGTTGTACACAATTTTATAATTCAAAACATTTCACACCTATTGTTTGTAAAATATGTGTGTATAGTACATATGATTCTACAAATAAAATTTAAAAATTTAAATCAGTTTTCACATATTTAGAAAAACTTATTTAAAATTTGTTACATCTTTTCTGTTTTAATTAAAAATATAATTTATTTTATTTGTATGCAGAATAAAATTAATGTTATATCTCCAGACACTTGAATGAGCTCCCAATGTGGGTCTAAATATACATAATCATGAAATAGTTTTCTGTTTTAGTGTCTTGCTATGGTTAAATTAATCCATTATTTGGTTAGAATCTTTAACTCTTTGACATAGTGATAAGATTTATTTGTTCTCCTTGGTGAGAGTTTTGTAAACTTTTAATATTTAATTTTAATATTAAACCATTATTCTATATCAGAATATAATAAATTGGACTTGATTTAGTAAAAATTTATATTTACAAATAAAATAATTCTAAAAAAATCAGATTTGAACTTTGCAAGTATTAAAAAAATAAGATTGAAATAAAAACAAAGAACATTTCATCAATCAATGGAGGAGCAGAATGATTTATAAAATCAATAAAATCTTTTTTTTTTTTTGGCATTTGTATTTAAAAAGTGAATGAATAAATATCAATATCTATTAAATCTATTAAATTATATTTTAAAATATTTTTTACAATATCACTATATAACCTAAGAGAGTGTCAGTGACAATATATTAGCAATAAAGAATGAAAATGCATATTTACTGGACCTGTGCAATTTGTTTTGTTATGTTATGCCAGAACATATCTTTTATTTTTAAACATAAAACATATATGTATAAAATAGATGTTTAAACATGTATACTTTTAATTTTTAATAATTATTACATAATTATTGTGCAAAAATAATCATAAATATTAATAAACTTTGCAAAAAAAAAAAAAACCATCAAGTTTTCAATCATTTAAAAAATTTTCTCAAAGTAATCTCACAAAACATAATCCAATAATAAAGAGAGACACTCATTAAACATATCAAGATTTATCTAAAACCCTTTTGAAGTCACCACATTTTTATATATTCTGCCATCTTTAGATAATTTTGGGAATTAAAATATCAGAATAAAATATATGTGAATTTTTTGATTTTTATTTTAAAAATAGTGAAACATACAAACAAGTCAGTTCAGACACCTTCTCTAGATTTCTCTATATGAATTCTATCCCTTGGGATAAATTAAAAGAGTAAAATTAGATGAAATGTAATTTAATATGTATATTTATAGAACAAAAAATTACCAAATGAAAAACAAACATAATTTTTCAACTTTGTTTCACAATTTTTTTTAATTTCATAAACAAACAAGAAAAAAAAAATTGCTATCACCCATCTCCTTGCCAAATTTATTGACAATATATTCATATTGCATTAATCCCAATTTTTTTTCAAAGAAAAAAATATAAGTCCTATTAAGAGTATAAATTGTTTGTACCAAATAATCATCTTATACATTTTTGATAACCAATATGTAATCTAAACACTGGACAGATTATATACAAAAGCTTTTCATAGTTCAATGAATCATAATAGTTTATTATAAATATATATGTTACATATTGCTCTTTTTAAAGTACTAATTTTACATAAAAATTTTATAAAGATTTACATCAAATATATTGACATTTTTAATGTTATCAGTTGTTTAAAAAATTAACATTTTAATTTAGCACATTTCACTTCTCTTTAACACATGCTAGTATGTCATAATCTATCTGTAGTACATACATATATACATTGTACCATAAATATAAAATACTTTTAGAATAATTAAGAATAGAAAATGTTTTATTTTTACAAATTATTTTAGTCATTCATTTAAATAAATATTTTTAACACTTTTATGACAATTTTATAATAACTATAAAATTCAATAATAGTTTGTCAAAAGCACTTAAAAATTTCTAAAAACTTTATAATTAAAATATATATTTTCTAATTAATTACACCAAAATTAAAAATATTGTCAAATTAGCTTTGAAATTAAATCATTTAATTATAGATTTTTGGCAAACATATTCATATTTAGTCATTATTAATTAGCCTTTATTAATTAAAAAAAATATTAAATAATTTCTTCAAATTAGGAAGATTAGCTCTAAAATTTAATTAAATATTGCAAATAGAAAATGATTAAATGCTTTGGGTGGATCAAATTTAGTAATTAATTATAAATAAAAGCAGATGTTTGTTTAAAACTTTATACATATAATTGAGCAATAAGTGCAATAATTAAGTGATTTACAGGAAACAAAAATTTCAAATTTAATTTTTGACAGAGAAAAATAATTTGAGGGATATCCACTGATATGGAGATTAGATATAACATTTATTAAGAATGCAATGCCAGTAATAGACTATAGATAATAATTAATAGAATTTTTCAAAATAAACCATTTGAAAGATATAATTAGTCAATTGCCATGATAGATATTTTTTATTACAAATTATCTGAGACTAGTCAAGCATTGGTGGTCGAGAGGTCAGCGACAGCTGCTTTACAAGCAGTTGTTCCGGGTTAGCGGGTTCACTTCTCGGTTGATGCTATGACACATGAGAAAAAAAATTATCTGAGACTAGCTAGGCTCCATAAGCATGAAAAAATAATTATTCTACTATAATATAAAATAGAGATTCTATCAAATTATATTCTAAAAATTTATTATGGTTTTTCACAATTATCATCAATTGTTTGAACTTTAGGTTTTGATATTTTTTCATATAAAACCATCATATCTACTCACTGATAATATTAACATAAATTAACCAAATAACATAGCTGCAAGTAATAAAAAAATATCTCACTTGAATGACAAACTTTACAGACCAAGTTATTACTTTTTGTTTAATTGCTTAACCAAAATTCTTTATGTCCCAAATTATATATGAAAATAAATGGTATCATAATATGATAAAGTATGACTATGTACTATTACTTACTAACAAAAAATTAATTATAGCCCAATTATTGGATAAAGCACATAGATATTGATCTTTATAATTGGTAATAATATACACAAAATAAATAAAATACATATCACTGTTTCAACTGCTACTTGACCAATTATTACAAAAATTCTTTAAATAAAAAATATTTTTAAATAAATATGAACTTCTGAATGAAATAAAAAGTATCATAACTGTCATAATATTAAATTATACACTTATCCATGGCTCATAAAAAATATAATATTAATAAGAAATTAAACCACCAAACATCACATGATCACCATTTCTTATGCTTGATCATAACTTATTAAAACAGGCAAAATTCCATACAGTAATGCCACTCAGTGCAAGCCCAGAGTAATCAATGGATGCCAGAAGGCTTGTGCATAAAATCCCTATCTAGTGCGTATTCACTCTGTCTTGCACTGAATGGCACTACTGTATGGAGAGTTTTGCCTATTTTAATAACAGTTATGAGCAAGCATAAGAAATGGTGATCATGTGATGTTTGGTGGTTTAATACAAATCCTGCCTAATAGGATAGTGGTGGCTATGGTTATTAAAGAATGGCTATGGTTATTAAAGAATCAAAGACACCAAAATGTATGGGTACTGAACTGAAGTCAGACCTATATGACTATATAAGCTAATGAGCTTAGATTGAAAATATTATGTTTTCAACTTTATTCTCATAGTTTTATAATTAAGTAGAGATAAAAGGTGGCTCCTGAAGGGTTGCATTAGATCCTAAGATCTAGGTGCAGTGCTCTCAGATCCAAGGATCCTCACTGACGAAGGCCACAAGCCAGAAACTAGTCTGGGGATATTGGAGGAGTAGGCACTATATAGGGATTTTATGCACAAGGCTTCTGACATCCATCGATTATTCTGGCTTGCACTGAGTACCACTACTGTATGGAGAGTTTTGCCTGTTTAAAAAAAGAAATTAATACAAAAACAAATATTTAATCTTCTAGTTCACCTTTGCAATATGACTTGGTAGTATAATCCAAAATACTATATCACTCCATATTACAAGTATATAGTAGTTATTTCTATTTAAAAAAAAACATAGTTGAGATTACAGGCAATTAAAATTAATTTAGATATTATACAATTTTCAGTTTACTACCATCAATTTTCATCATCATAAGAATGAAAAAAAAAAGATTAATAACTTTTTTTTTCTGTCTTAATGCATTATACAAACAGAAGAGCAGATGAAGATATAGTAGAATGAGTGGATAAAAAAAAATTTTTTTTGAATAAACTGTTTTATCTTCCTCCCCCAAGCCAAAACTTTATTTCTATCTGAGGACTGAAACTTTAGAAATAAATTTACAAAAAATATGAAGCTATGAAAACATAACTGTATAGCTAAAGCATTCATAAAAACTATAATAGTAAAGCTGCCTATCAACCTAAAAATTATCATTTTTTTCTCTATAAGCATTATATCTGTGTTCAGAAATAAATATAAAATGGATTTGTTTTTCAATAAACTTAGCGCGCATATATATGATACAGAAAATTTAGAATGAATTAGCATACACTTTCAAGTAAGTATATCAATAATTACATTTTTTATATTAATTGATGTTATATTGAAATAAATTGTTTCTATAAATTATTTTAAATTTATTCAATAGAAAATAATATTAGTTTTTATTATAAAAATAAAATTAAGTATATAATAGTTTGTAGAACAAATTGGTTATATAAATATGTTTGTGCATGTGAATGTATATGTATGTAGCCATATATATAATTTGCTCTTTCAACTTATAATATCTGAAAGTTATTATACAAAAAAAAAATTTCAAAATAAATTATACAATCTAATATAGTTTTGTATTAAAAATTTTATAGCAAAATTTACAATTTATAAATAAATTTGAAATAAATAACTTTTAAAATATTTAAATTGTTCATTGTTTTATAACCAGATGTACCCAACCTAAATAGGCTGTTTGTTTTTTTTAACTGTTTGCTTTAACAATTTTTTTTTTAGATTTAATGTATATTAAACAAAAGATTTTAATATTATATAAATAAATGTGAGAATTATATATTATCATGAAAGGCTATCTTCGATTATATGATAACCAACTTTACTATGGCACCTATTTTTTTCTCTCACTAAATATCACATTTCAAACATGAATTCATTTACTGTAATCATATTTTTTTTGTGAATTAAATATTACACCTCTGTATTTAAAAGCAGATGTAGATTTTTTTTCTGAGCACTTTTTATTAGCGGTGATTTTCTTTGCATAAACGTAATAATACGCTAACTAAAACTAAATGTAAATACGATAGTATAGCATCTATGTTTCCCTCTCATTTCAAACATGAATTTATATACTGTAATCATATTTTCATGATTTAAATACAATATCTCTGTAGGTAATATTTACTAAGGTAATAAACCTCAAATCATATGCACTTGAAAATGTGAAGATAGGGACCTCTACAGGTCTTAACAACAAGCTTACGCCTTGGAAGAAATATCTCTGTAATTAAAAGCACATGTATGTACTGATTTTTTTTCTGAGCATTTTTTATTAATGGTGACTTCCTTTGCATAAACTTAAATATGATACTATAGCATCTGATTTTTCCCTCACTAAATATCTTATTTCAAACATGAATTTATGTACTGTAATCACACTTTCTTCATGATTTAAATTGGTTGTGAATTTAACATGTGACAGTTACTGTGAATTTGACACATGACAGCCTTGCAGAGAAACATTCATACATTCACCAATCAGACAACAAAGGAAATAGGGGTTTTATATATAAAATAAATTTTATATTTTATAATAATGTTTGTGCTCAGCTTTATTGTTTTTTTATACCCTATGTTTGCTTATGAAACATATAACATTTTATTTTTATTATGTAATCTAATGTAATTATGAAAATTGAATCTTTACCCAAATGCATAGAAAGTCAATATGGCATATGTGCTAGTTATAAAGTTAAATCATTTACTTAAAAAATCAAAACATTTATTTTTAGGAAGACAACTTGTTTAAAATTTGTTATGGCAAATAGAAGCTGTTTTATTGGGCAAAATAGAATGGCCTTTTATCAAAATGGTAAAGAATTATTTTTTTTTACATTTTAATAATAATAAATTTAATCTTTAGAATTAAGATATATTTTATTTCTTTAACAATAATTCATTCCAAATTTCTTTTGATTTTAATACATGGAATTCAAATATCTAATATTTCATTCTATTAATTTTTTGAATAGATAAATTGTCTAATGATACTATAGATAAGAACTCTGCCTAAAAATTTATTTTAATATTTTGCAAAGGTCAAATATTAACTTCAAAATGTCTATGATTTGAAAGTTTACATTTATTCTAAATAGTTTTATTAAGACAATAACAGTGTATCCAAATTACAAAATTTTCTCTCTTTGTATTCCATGTGCTACATTTTAAACATAATTGTATTACATTTAGTAATGAGTTAGTGTAAGAAATTATTTTTTACTGGTTACTGTGAAATTTGAAAAAGTTTCCATATTTCGTCAAACTTTAATTTTGTAGTCACGTTTTTGTCCCTTTCCTTGATTTTTTAATTGTTTGAATAAAGAATTGATCTTCATTTGGGTGGGGAACTGTAAATAGTTTCTTGCACCTTACCAGCCATATGGAATATGTAAGAAATATCGAGAGTCTTATGGCTGGGATATCTCTTGTTTGGATACAGTCTTTTAGTGATATGATTTGGTAGAAGTCCACCTTAGAATTTTTATATATTATTCATTTGGTGTTTCCTAATCACATATTATGTATTATGTGATCATAAGTTTCCTTGTGCCTCTCACAGTTGGGGCATGTTGCATCAACCTTGTTCATCTGTCTTTTGTAATGGAGCAACCAATTAATAGGCATTGTTTCCAAATTTATCTTCACCAGAAAATCTAGGTATTTTGACTCAAGAGCCCAGTATTTGAACAGCAAGATAATTCTATAGTTTGAAATTCCCAGTTTCGGCATTGCAGTGTTAGATTGGGGGTGAATCATGTGATGGGATTCCCAAATTTTGATTTTGTTTTTGAAAAGGTCTTCAGATATGTTAATATGTTGTTTCAAGATGGTCATTTGTAATAAACAATATTAAGATTATCAATATACGATATAGAAAAAAAAGTTTAATTATAAAGTCTCACTACCCATTCAAAAGACAAAAATGGAGTTTGCAGCTTAACAAGTTAATAAAAAGAAAAAATAAAGAATTTTTTAAAATAAAAATTTATGATTCTGAAGGTATTAACTTCTTTAAAAATTTGTTTGATATTAAGGCCAATTAGAATGTGAGTTGGAATTATTAGAGAGGGTAATAAATAATTGTTTTGTACAGTACTTGTGTTACCTTGTACTTGAGAAATCTTGTCTTGGCAGGGAAATCAATAATGAATTTGTAACTTAATTTTGATTAGTTATTTGATTGTAAATTGGTGAACATAGTTATATTCATACATGTGTATATATAAATTCATGTTTATGTGTGTAAATATTCATGTAATTAAAACACTATAATAAAATTAAAACACTAATTATAAATCGTTGCTGGTAAGAACTTTTTATGGTTAGAATAAAATGAAACATAATTCTGGCAAGTCTAAAAAAAATTCTGATTTAGAAATATGGGGAAAATTTCCCCAGAAGTTGATAATGAGTTGGGAGAAAAAACTGAATAAGAATCCTCCATAATAACAATTGGAGGCAATTAAAAAAAGTATCAATCTTCTTTCTTCTTTTATGATTGATCAAAATTTTGTTAATAATAATAAACAGTCAATGAAAAGATTAGAAATCAAACACTCTCAAGAAGCAACAATAGAAATAATAGTACAAGATTTTGTAGAAGAAAAATATGGAGTTCATTATTATGATGACAAAGATATTACAAAATTGATAAATAATGAGCCTTTGGCAGGGTGGTTCAGTTGGCTAGAACTTTACTTTAAAATTCATTATGTAAGAATCTAAGGATCCAGGTTTGATTTCCATGTTAGTATTATCACTAGTTAGACCAGCAACACCTGAAGAAGGGAGAATAATACCTCTTGAAACATTGTGCATATACTAACATGTGTGCTATTATTAATAGTTGAATGTATTTGAAATATTTAAATAAAGTTAAATTTTTTTAAAGACTTTCAATGCTCATATTAGATGATGGAAATATCCAACATACAAATAAATACAAGGAGAAAATATGGTTTGATGAATTTAAGAAATAAATAAATGATTTGTTATATAATATAATAGAAAATAATAATAAATTTAAAAATAGAAGAAAGGGGAATAAAAATAATGAATTAATAGAAAAGAAAGAAGTCAGAAAGATTAAAGCTAAATATAAAGAAAAAGTAGTTTTCCTAAAGTCAGATAAAGGAAATAAATTAGCGACAACCGTGCTGCCTCTGTATCAGACGGCACTACAATATAAATTACTACATATTCACTCTGCGCTACCGAGGAGGGATGATTACAGTCTTTATATAATTAAATTTTATGTTTAATTAAAATATTGATGACATATTTCCTGAAAAGTGATTTCCTTTTTTTTGGCTATCTCGCCCATTGTACTCAGAGATATGCAATTTTTAACTGCAAAAAAAAAAAAAAAGATAGATAGATAAATAATTGTAGCAACAATCACAATGTTAATACAATTAACAAAATACAAGTAAGTGTACTCTAAAAAATGTTAAAAGTTGATATTAACTGAAAGGGGGGGGGGGAGAGTGTTAAAAATAAAAATCTTTTATCGAGATAAAAATATATTTCATTACAACTTTTTTTTTTTAATTTCATGCATACATGAATAATAAAAAAAAAAATTACTATTGATTTTATTAATAAAAATAAAATAATTTTATTAATAAAAAAATGTATTACTATTTAGCAATCTAAAACTATTTAAAACATATTAAAGAAATTAAATATATATCTCAGCTAGGGATGTTAATAATTTATGCCGCATTAACAGACGGAAAGCTAGATGACATCTCCAACAGGCATGTAAAATAAGAAGCAGCGGACGAAGCAAGAGATAACGCAAATGATGCAGGAACGTGAATTCCCTCATTCTAATCTGTTATATTGTGGACATTTGTTAGGATCTATTTCTACGAACACATTCACATAAATTCTCATATTCACTAAGCAGACAAAGTTCAACTGAACTATTAAAACAATAAGCAATTTGTGTAAAAGCAAGCTTTAGAAAAATATTTTTAAACACATATCATAAATGATTCATTATTTATACATTCTCCACTAATGTTTTGGACTATAATTCATAAGAATTGAAACTAAGATGGAAGAATTTGAAAACTTGAAAGGAGGGGAAGTTTCTTAAAACAAGTGAAGCATAGCTGGCAATGCAAGTCTTGTATTATACTATTTTCCACTTCACTAAGTTAAATCAAACTAGCATTGTTAGGAATGCAAAAGGCCTGTTTTAGACAAAAACGAACTCCATTAAAGTAATTGTTCTCATTCTATAATACGGAGCTTCTTTTATAGCAATTCAGTTCAGTGAGAATTGTTTATTTTGATTATACAAAAAAAAAAAAAATGTTTATTGATTTTTTAAAAAAAAACTTTTTAGTATTTTTTATTTATTTATTAGAAAATATTCACTCAAATCATTCTGATATATATATATTGTATGATTATTATTATTTTTTCCTCATGTATCATACCATCAGCCGGGAAGCGAACCCGCTCTCGACCACCAAAGCTTGACATATTGTATGATTATTAACTAGCCTTTTAATACAATGGTTACGCATTCGCCTATCATATCAACGGCTGAACCGAATAAAATAAGTTTTAATCAAAGTAGCCGCCCATAGCCTATCTAATTAACCATTCAATATTAGCTGATGTAAACCGAAGGTGATAACCATTTAATTCACCAACTAGACTGAGGTCTGTTGTTCGCAAAACAATAAAGAAGATCATGAAAAGAGATGAGCTCATCCCTCCCAAAAAATCCTTTGAGGACACTTGGAACCTATTCACCTTCCCAACTAATAACAACAAAACGACAAACATGCCGGCCTACTAAACCATTCAACAAGAACTCTCAGAACTTAGCATAACCTCATTTAATTTTGTATATATATCCTTTTCAATTTGTACACAAAGTAATTAATAAATATATTTTTGAAATAACAAAAAGTTGAAGATGAATTTGTTTAACTAATCTGTGAGTACAAATATGTACACATCTATCGCATGCTAGACCTTTATTCTCTACATTTGATATATTTGGATATCATATAACAATATATATTATTGTCAATCTATTTTATTTTGCTGTTATTACTGTCCATTTCTGTACAACATCTCACAATTCTGCTTGTATCTTTCCACGATTTTCTAAAAATATGCCTCTACACATTTTCATAAACATATTGCTCATCTATTACTTTTAATTTTGAAAATAATGTACAGTTTCAAGTTTGATATTTGGCATATGGACAGATATCTTGTTAGACAATCACTCTCCTTCACCAATAATTAAAAAAATAAAAATATTTAGTTTGTAAAAAATTTAGCAATTAAATAATAAAGTATGCCTCCAAAAAAAATAATAAAAAATACATACATTTTAAATTTGATCTATGATTACTACTTCAAACAGAAAAAAATTAAATAATAATAAAATAAAAATTAGAAAAATTTATTTAACTTCAGATTTTCAATGATATGGATGGCTGAAGAGTTAGAGGTTGGAGTAGATTGAAGCCTGTCCATTAAAGTATGAAGATTTTCTAAATTAATATAAACTGAGACTGATTATATATATATGTGTGAGAGATGATAGTCTGGACTAACTGACGAGTGCTGGTTCAGCATGAAATAGGGATAGTGGTGATTATTTATCTTTTCTACATGTGTGTGATAATGTGTATCAGTAATATGAAATAGTGTGGATAGTTGAAGATTGATTGAAAGTCTGAGTTTAAATCCCCTATATTTAAAAATTTATTTTGTTTATTGTGATAATTTGCAGTTTTAGAAATAAAAAAAGTCATTAAATAGTTTGTCATTCAAGTAAAATTTATCAATGATTTACCATATTTCCCAAATGTGAAATAAATAATTTATCTCATCATCAACAATAATCAATCCACTGCAGGATAATGATCTCTCCAAGTTCAATCCATCTTCTCTGATCTTTAGCTTCTATTCTCCACATCACCTCTGCACACTTTTTTATTTCATCCATCCATATCACATGTGGTCTTTTTCTGGGTCTTTTACAATCTCTTGAAATCCAGTTTAAGATTTCAATTGTCCATCTATTATCATCTCTTCTAGCAATATGTCCAGCCCAACTCCACTTCAGTCTTTTATTTTTTTCAATGAGGTCAGTAACACTTGTTTGATCTCTTTCCCATATATTGTGTTTTTGATCTCTTCTTGTTACTCCCAATATGCATTTCTCCATAGTTCTTTGAGTGGTCTGAAGTCTCTGTATTGCTCTTCTATTAAGGATCCAAGTCTCAGATCCATAAATAAGAACTAATAAAACACATTTATTAAAAACCTTATTTTTCAAACACATAGACATATTTCCTTTTAGTATCAAGTTATTTCTACCAAAAGCACTCCAACCAAGTTTAATAAATTTATTTCGTATAGGTATAAACATGCATGTCATTTGCTATGCCTATTTAAATCTGAGCTGAATAAAACTGTAATTTTTTTTTTGTCCAGATTTCAATGAAGCTTAGAATTTTTCTTTTAGGTAGCCAGGCCATTGCCAACTTAATTTAATAATTATCTAGTTAACTTTGTTTGCATTGTAAAATAAGAATAGAAAAATGCTCAAACCTTAATCATTCATCAATTGGCAAGCCTGGTAAATAATGTTTTCTCATACAGGAAGACTATTTTAAATTATCTTTGCTTGTAAAGATTTATTTAAAGTTTGTTTTACTTATTTACATAATAAAAAATAAATAATATTTAAATGAACCTACATCTAAAAAATGTTGATTTAAATGAAAAATAAATACTTATTAAAGTTTCAAGCAACATTTATTTTTCTTATCAAATTGTACAGTGGAGTCCTATGCAATGAACATATTTGTTTCCAAGAAGCATGTTTTCTAAATGATCCGTTAATTCAACAGTACAATGAAATGCATAGATTTAGGGATAATTCATTCTGGATCCATAGCCTAAACCAAAATTACCGTGTAATAACTATTTAAACAGGAAAAATATGAAGCAACATCAAAAATATAAATGTAAAAATACATATAATCTTTTTTATATATTATATTACCCATTAAATTTTAAAGTTCAATTTTGGTTACTGACAACTAAAACTGAATTTTTAAAAGCATAAAAAATGTTATATTGATGCTATCATTTGCCATTTGCTTTTCATTAATCTATATTACTAAATTCCTATCTGTTTTATAATATTACAGAGTTAACTGCTTAATCTACAAATACCCTTCATTATCTAAGCATTTTCTATTTCATTTTTATTTTTTAAAAAGGTATTTCATATTTAGCAGTTAGATTTCTGATAGTTTTACCATTCATTCTCTTAAATGAACTCATTTTTTTCTTGATTTCAAATTTAGTTTTCTAATTGTATTTTTCTGGCTCATATTCTATAATTAATTATGCAATATGTATAAATTCACTTCAGGACATAGATGATTTATCATTTCCTGTGCATATGCATGCTATATTAACTAATGGTATTGACTGTAATATTAGCATTTGTTAATTTAGTCATTTAATATTTAGCATTATAGCAGGAATTGTTTATGTTATACTAATAAAACATTTAGATAAGCTGTCGGGTTTTTTTTTTTTTTCAAAAAATTTCATTGCTTTAATATTATTCATTATTTCTAAAGATGTTTTTAATAATAAGTAAGCTAAATATAATTTATTTTACTACAAACTTTATTTAAACTGAAAGTCATGAAAAATTAAAAAGTACATTTTAACCCTTAATTTACTTATGTATAATTCACCATTTAAAAAGTTTGTAACTTAATATTATTAATTTAAAATACATTTTTTATAAATGATAAATGAAAGAAAGTGTATTAAATTAAAGTTTAAGGATTTCTATTTTAATTTATAGTTATATTTAATCTTAAATATAGGGGATTTGAACTCAGACTTTCAAGAACCCACTAACTATCCACACTATCTCATACAACTGATACACATGTCCACACACATGTAGAAAAGATAAATAATCACCAATATACGTATTTCATGCTAAAACAGCACTCATCAATTGGTCCAGATTATCATCTCCCACCCACATATATATATAATCAGTGCTCAGTTTATATTAACAATGAAAATCTTCACGTTTTAATGGATATGCTTCAATTTACTCCAACCTCCAGCTTCCATCCATATCATTGAAAATCTGATGATGGAAAGTCAAATTCCATGCTGATGCCAACATTATTGCCAAGCCCATGTTGACCTGAAGTCACTCTGACTCTCATGTATAGGATCTTATCCATTTAAATATATAGAAGAGGGATGAGCAGGATACAAGCTTATATGTAAATATTTGAAAACCAGGCACTCTTTACAAACCTGGAACTTAGTTGTAAATACAAGGGGATTTGAACTCAGACTTTCAAGCACCCACCAACTATCCACACTATCTCATACAACTGATACACATGATCACACACATGTAGAAAAGATAAATAATCACCAATAGATGTATTTCATGCTAAATCAGCACTCATCAGTTGGTCCAGATTATCATCTCCCACATATATATAATCAGTGCTCAGTTTATATTAAGATAGAAAAACTTTACACTTTAATCAGATTTTCAATGATATGGATGGCTGAAAAGTTGGAGATTGGAGTAGATTGAAGCCTGTCCATTAAAGTTTGAAGATTTGCTATCTTAATATAAACTGAGCACTGATTATATATATGTGGGAGATAATAATCTGGACCAACTGATGAGTGCTGGTTTAGCATGAAATACGTATATTGGTGATTATTTATCTTTTCTACATGTGTGTGGTCATGTGTATCAGTTGTATGAGATAGTGTGGATAGTTGGTGGGTGCTTGAAAGTCTGAGTTCAAATCCCCTATATTTACAATTAAGTTCCAGATTTGTGAAGAGTGCCTGATTTTCAAATATTTATATTTAATCTTTAAATTTAATTAAAATTTATATATATCATTGAAAAAATAAATTTAAGGTTTCAAAAACTGTATAAAAAGTAACTCTCAGATGTTTAACAAGACAAATACAACAACATCTAAAGATTGGAAGCTTTGATAAAGGAAGCCAAATATGACTTGGTGGCCATTGATCAAAATTTAATTTAATGGGGAAAATGTACTTTTAATGATTTGTATATTTCACAAGATGAATTGGATCCTATTGTAATATAGTGAGAAAATGACTAAGTAGCCACCAAACCGATGATGAGCAGAATATTCTGATTTAGGTCTTAACTGAGAAAAATGGAATTTTGAAATAAAACTGCTATGGTATATCACCACTAATAGGATTTTCAAAACTGAAAAAAAATCTCAGATTAATTAATTATTCCCTTCCAAAGGTAAAGTAATAGACATTATTCAATAGGTAACAATAACTAGATACACATTTACTAATCACTATGTGATGGTTAATTAGATTGACTAATAGTTTTTTTATTTAGAAACAACAATTCTAAAAGATGACCTAGCCCAGACCCAATCTTAGATCAGGGGCATGGTACACAAAAGTCCTATCATTACATCATGAAACAATCCTCTTTTAAAAAAATCTGGCTAGTAGGCAGCAATACTTAGAATCATTAAAAATGAAGTTAATAGTTTTTCAATAATGCTACGCAGGAAAAGGAAGAGCTACTACAATGGAGCCATAATATCCACTATATTTTGTTCTTAGCTCATCTCACATACATTATACATGACAAATAATAACTCAAGCTTTGATTCTATTAAAATATATATTGTTTATTAAATTTCAAGTGAACAGTACTTTCCAACAAGCACATATTTCATATACATATGCTTTATATATATATATATATATATAAAGATTATAATACATTTTTAATGAATGTTTTAGATGGAAATATTTAATTGTAGAGGTTATCCATTAAAGCCTTTGCCCCAAGCCAAGAGTGACAGTTTTATTTTGACTCTTGTTTTTGGGCAGGTGGCTTTCAATAGCTACTGTTCTGGGTAAAGTGCTTTCTAATTAAGTAATTATAAATGAATAACTGTACACACACTAAAAATAACATTATAGAATAAACAAAATTAAAAAAAAATAATGTAGTTATTAATAATAAATTAAGAGAGCTCATTTGCGTATTTATTTACTCTGTATGTATTCACTTATTTTTCTTCTCTCTCAAAAAAAATGAAAAATAAAAAAAAACTTACTGTATTGTATTTTTATTGATTTAAATAAAGGAAATAGGAAAATTCTGATTGTCATTGCAATTAAACATACTGTAAGTGATATCCTTTAATATTTTGTTGTTCCTATGGAAATATAATAGCAGTCTCATTATCACTGCTCTCTCTAGTTATTTTGGTGTTTTCCAAGTCCTTATCAATTTTACAAAAAGTTTTTAAATTTCATAAGTTTAGTAATATGATATTAGAAATCATTTTATTATGTGATAACCAAATTCAGAAATGGTAATAAAGTGCAGCTTTCTACATACCCCCCCCCCCAAAAAAAAATAATTATTGATAAACATGATCATGTATGTCACTCTGAGATAGTAAAATAACTTCTCACTGCATTGTAAAATTTATTACATTTAATAATTTTAATGTTTTTTTTTAGTTTATTTACATTTTTTTATAGCACAATGTCACAGCATATATTATAACTTCATTGTATTTCATTGCATATTCTCAGAAACATACCTCCTGAATCAGCACTAATGATAAAATTATGCTATAAAAACCAAATTACTAGGCTTTTGTATTTAAAACTAAAAGCAATTAGAGAAAAACTTTTTTTTAATCCCTCTTTTGCCTAAATCAGAAAAAATATGAATGATGATGCAGATTCTTACATAAACAGTTTATTACCAGAACACATTTATATCTATTAATAAGTTTATCATTAATATAAAATATTGTGGAAGGCAACTATCCATACTATAAAAGTGACATACGTTTTCCCATCAATAAATGTTTTAAAGGTAAAAGTAGATCCACCTATGGACACATCTTATCTTTTTTAATAAATCATCATTTATTGTTTGTTAGATAAAAAATAAAATAAAGGAAAAATAACTAAAATTCTCAATCAGTTAAAAAACATATTAGAATTGTGGGAAAAGTTTTTCAATATTTCCCTTGGGAAGAATTACTGGAGAGGCCTTTGCCCAAAAGTATACTCCTTAAGATTATTTTAGCTTCAACTATATGGTTTTACTAATAGCATTTCAGCATATTTATAAAGATATATATGTGTTATGTACATATTTATTTATTTTTTTTTAACGTGATTTGTTTTGACATTGTGCAGAATAGAAACTAACTAGTTTGGGAATTTGGAAGTGGCACTATCATCTTTATTCAAATTTACACTAAATGATTCATGAATAAAATAAATAGGAGTGAAATACTTTCCATTCTGCCCAAAGTGTGAAATATTTTAAAATAAATTATATATCATAAAAACATTAGTATAAGAGGACACACAAATTTAGTTACTTTAAAGTTTTTGTCTCCAAAATTAAAAA
>JAQFVV010001805.1:25000-45000 GCA_028023455.1 Epiperipatus broadwayi | reverse complement strand
TTCAAGATACTGTATTACATAATACATATATGTTAAAATCCTATTTACATGATACGATTCATTACTTCTAAATTATTGCATTGACTCTTATTTTTAATGAAATAATGGACTTAATTGCATACTGTAAGGTAGTTCATATTTACTTCCAGTCCTAAAATTGAGATTTTGTTCTTTTGGTAAAGTCCAATGCGCATGACAAGTATTTTATGTCATGAGATCATGCATTTAATTTGGCCAGCTTTCAAACCATTCTACTGGAAGTGGGTTATGCTTTTAACCGTAATCTAATATTACATGCAAATTATTATTCTCAAAAGTCCACACCAAACATTAATACAATTCTCCAATTACTTCACTGAATGGTACTTCACCCTTTGAACTGATGTGGATATTATTCTCCTGCAGAGATAGAGATGGCAGTGGGAAAGGATTTCCCCAGGAAAATAATTAGCATATTGATCTAGCCAAAAAACACAGTGAGGCTTCTTCAACAAGATAAAAAAAGAATGTCTTTTGGAAAATATCGTGCCTTTTTATGTCACCCCAAATACCCTCCTCCCCCCCCCTCCTTCTTTTACTTGGAATTTTCTTATTACAAATTTTCCACTTTAGTTCTAATTTTAGAAACATTTATACTAGCCATGCAGCAAGAAAATATTTTCTTTCATTATTTTGACTCCAATTTAATTTTCTTTTTTTATTTTATCAAATTAATTATTGATGAATTTCTATGTGCAATTAACTCATTCAATTTTATAAAATGTCTTGATATCTCTTGCTACATAACTTTTTCTCTTGCAATGGAAATGTATCTTATTTTCCAACCACCATTAATATCCAAAAAGCAGACTTGAAATTTCAAAACACATCTTGATATATATATATATATCATAAAATAATAAATTTTACAACAGTTATAGAATTTGAGGATAAGATTAAATATTTAGATATATAAATTAATATAAAGATATGAAAAACAGGCATTCTTATATCTGAAACTTAATTGTATTATAGGGATTTGAACTCAGACTTGCAAGCAACCTTCAGCTATCCACACTATCGCATAATTATACATACACATGATCACACATATATAGAAAAGATATAAATAATCAGCACAAAATATGTATATTGGTGATTATTTATCTTTCCTACATGTGTGTGGCCATGTGCATTAGTAGTGTGGATAGTTGAAGGTTGCTTGAAAGTCTGAGTTCAAATCCTCTATATTTTTAAATAAAGATAATAAAATTACTTTAAAACATTTCATTAAAGAAGATAAATTGAGAAAAATTATTCATGTAAATTCCCAACAAGCATGGGTACAAAAATTAGCAGTTATTCAAAATTTTAAGATAAGAGTGATAAATATAATATAGATCAAACATGTAACTTGGAAGGTTTTTGAATTTTTTAAGGCTAATAGCAATAGTTTTCCCTTTCACAATAGTTTAGAGCACAGTGGGCTGATATTATTAATAAATCTATAATTTAAAGTAATAAATGGCATATAATAGGCAATCTTGAAAAACACCAACATGCTTAACAAAGCAGTTTTGCATAAAAGAGACATGTATACCCTGGATTAGGAATTGATTAATTTATCAGCTGAATTTAGGATATTATTTTGAATCAACTTTCTCATTGCAAGTGTAGAAAGGCTAAATGGTAGGCCCAAAAAATCTCTGAGAGACTTAGCTGAGAAAGGTGATGGAATTGTGTTTTTCAAGGAAAGCCTCAATGCTGCCAATTTTTGTAAGATTAAAATTTAATCCTGACTCTGAAGAGAATATGTTCATTAGTTGAAAAAGTTTTGGAATGTATTTATAAAATGGTAAAAACACACACACTCAGGTATTTCAGCTCCAGCTTTCCAAATAATATTTTGCTAAACTAAGTTTGTATTTACAAGATTCTCCCTTTTCTTATGTATACATCCTATGCATACTCACCTTCCACTTCCAAATTGTTGGTTCTCTAAAGTCTTAGTGGATATTTAAAAAATAATCACATCATCCAGCCAAATAAAACCACATAAAATAGCTTCCCCAATATATCAATACTAAATATTACCAACTGTAGTCTCATTAAAAAATTTAAGAGATGGTATCTTGAGCCAAAGTACTTTTGATTTTTTAATCAAACTGAATCTAGATGCTCTTCTCTTCTTATCACTTCTTAGTAATGGATAGATGATTTAAATCTTTGGATACAACATGCTCTATTTGGGTAACAGGGAGGATGATACTATACCTCACATCTTTAACAGATACATTGCTTTGCAAAAATTGCAGAATCTTAATTCAATCATTATATCAAATAAAACATCCACTGTTCATCACTCTCATAAATGGCATCTCAACAGGTGAATATGCGATTATTAGAAGTGCTGCTTTTATTGCATAAAGTTTGGTGGTTGGTTAGATGTACACTCCTATTTGACATGAGTATCTGATCCCTCAAATAAATTTTTATTGAAAAACTAAAAATAATTAAGAAAAAGAGACATGAGTTTAGTAGCTCATATAACTTACAATGCAACATGGAATCTTATTAATTTATAAGTGAATATAACCATCAAATAAAATATTTGTATATAAAAATAAAAAAATAAATAAAATAACTACAAGATTTTTGCTTTTATTAATATTTAAAGAGTCATCAAACTTTTTCTGGGAACAACTGTACAAATGATATTTCAGTTTTATTGAATTATATTTATTAGTAATAATAACAGAAATAAACATATTTCTCCTCTTTTAAAAAAAAAAGATTGTCCCATTGTAAAAAAGCATTGTATAAAGTTATTAAAAATTTTAAATATGGGAATGATAAATATAATAATGATAAAAAGGGGTAACTCAATTGCAAAAGAATCAATTTACTAAATTATATAAAGATTATGGATATAATCCTAAAACTAATAATATATTTTTAATTTCTAAAAATCTGTGGTGGTTGATAAAAATTTCTGAGGATCATAATGGTATTGATAATGGTAATAATGAATCAAATAAGAAATGGATTAAACTTTCATATTATACTAGGATTTTATAATACATTAAGATATAACAAAAATTATATTGAGGAGAATATAAATTTTGACTCCGGAAATAGTAAAAATATCGATCAATTAATAGGTAATAATAGGTTAAGGGATGATATATGGTACAAAAAAGAATTATATATAAAATTACATGTAGAATTTGTAAAATGATTTACTTTGGGCATACTGGAAAACAATTAGATGTAAGAGCTAAAGAACATAATAATACAATTAATAGAAGAGATGATAAATCTGCATTATACATTCATTACTTGAAATATGGGCATAGAATAGATGCTACAAAAATTATTAAATATTTAAATTACATCAAAGACCCAAAAAGAAGACAAATATATAAAACATACTATATGAAAAATAATTTGAATGATTGTACGAATATTTACAAGACTTCCTATAAATTTGGTTAAAAATTGGTTGATTAAAAATGAATGGAAAATTATATATATATATAATTGTATAAAAATGCATGTAATATTTATCTAATGTATTATTATGATATGGTCAATTATTGTATAAATACTGAATTTATATATGAGGGTGTTGATTTGTTTTAATTAATTATATTGTTTGTTTTAATTCCATTATTGAACACTAGATGGTTTTATGTCTGAAATAATTCATTATTAATATTTGAAAAGGGCACCCAAAGCAGGTGCCAAAAAAGGCTTTTAATGTATAAAATTATTATTGATTATGTAGTTATTGTAATGAATTTATTATTATTTTCTGATTATTATTTTGTGGAAGAGCAGCATAAGGATTTGTATTCTTTCCAATTTTAATATATATAAATTATAATCCATAATTATTTTCCCAATTGAGGGAAAATGCTATTCTGTTAAAATATCATATATATATATATTGTGCCGGTCGGATTTGTATGTTCACGTAACAAGATCTAGCATCTAGGCAATAGTACCTCGAATCCAATCATGCTCAAGATACACAGGTCGGGAACACCCATGAACTCGGCCCTATTTGCCTATTCCCCAAATCTATAACATTATGAGAAACAATCCCGATGACATTGACTTAATTTACTTCTCACCACCGGCATCAGTCATCAGAGACACAAAAAGACTTGGGCTAAATTTATATGATAGACTAACTTAATAACTAGCTATATTTTATGAGCAATGAAGGCCCATGACCTAGCACATTATGTATTGAGTGGAGATCATCTAGTCATATTGAGCATAAGTAATAACTTAATACATTAACTTAACTAAAAGAAAGCAACCGTGCGAGTTTGATATATATATTTAAGATTTATTAATAATAAAATTATATTGGGTTATTTAACCAACGTTAGCCTCATGTGTATTATATGTATGCACTTGATTCATATTTAATAATAACATAATATTTGCGGCTATGCCAATAATATATATGTGTGATTTAATGAATTAGCTCTATTGGAATACATTACTGGAATACTATTACACCCCCAGAGATGAAAAGAGCATTTAATTAATTTAAAAGACAATAATTTTATAAGCAGATATTACATTTGGTTGTATTCAATATTATTATTAATTGCAGTTATAGATAATTAATACATGGGGTGGATAATGAATAATTATATAAACGATACTAAATCTATCACATTAATACATATATTAAACTAATGGAAATATGTCTGTTTAAAGAAATCATCTCATTACAGCTTATGGCCATTTCTAGGCGACTAATAAGACACTGAAAGGCGATGTGTGCATGGTGGCTGATTGGGTTGGTCCAATTATGTATCCTGGGGTGTGCTTCATGAATTCTAAGAATGAAGTTGACAGATTTCCTCTGTAACATAGGCAGGATCGGTATTGAAATGAAGAGTGGTCGGCTATGTCATCATGCTGGATTTTCCAGAGAGATCCCCATATAAAGCATGCACATAAGACCAAGGATGTCCCCAGGGTGGTTTTACAGCCTGGTTTAAGGACATTGAGAATGACGATGGGGCTCAACTTTGCGAATACCTCCATGTGAAAAAGAAGCACGAACATATATATAAACGAAATGGCCTTTATGCACGTAATGCTTAATAATATAATATAACTCTAAAGGTTAAAAATTATCTAACATATTTATTGCCCATAAATTATGAAATAGTCGGCATAATGGTATGGCTTCACTAAGCAAACATGGATAATAATTATACTTAAATATAACACTAAGATCTTAAGATCCCCCTCCCCCTTAATCATTATGTTACTTAATATTATTCATTACTTCCCACACATTTAATAAATCTCAATTTTGATTAATCAATACCTTTGTGAAAATATATAAATTATTACAAAATAAGTGGGTGGTGGTAATAGCTAAGCTGGGTTTTACATATATAATATAATTTAAGAATAAAAGATAGCGCATTATTTAGGAAGGAAAATGGAAAAACAGATGTCAATCTGTTTTTCTACAGTAAACATAAAAATATAATTAGTTTATTTATTTAAAATCGCGAGCACCTGTGCAAGTCGAATAAGACTTGTTTTGATCAAATTATAAGTTATTTACCCGGTAAATGATGGGTGGGGAAATGAAAATGAATTATATGCTTGCGATTTTAGAATATTATTGGCATTATTTTTTAAAATATAAATACATAAATCTAAATAGTAATAGTAACAAGTCAGATGTCACATGACTTATATATAGCTTGCACTTACAAATATGTAAAATTAAGAGCATGCTAATAGCTCTAAACAAGCTTTTTTTTTTTTATTTATGATAAATGCTACTACAAGAGAAGGCATTCAAATCATTTTTATCTTGAATTGTCCCCATCCCCAGACCAGTTTCGACCTATGGGTCTCTTCAGTGAGGAGTTGGGACATTAGATCTAAAAAACCAACTCAAGCAAAGCATTTATCTAAAAGATAATTGTTAGAAGAAGATCTGAAACTTTTAGACCCATAGGCCGAAACCGGTCTGGGGATGGGGGACAATTCAAGATAAAAATGATTTGAATGCCTTCTCTTGTAGTAGCATTTATCATAAATAAAAAAAAAAAGCTTGTTTAGAGCTATTAGCACGCTCTAATTTTACATAAATCTAAATGAAAATTATTTGCCGCTTGGAAATAAAAAAAAAAAAAAACATTATATAGGAGGCTTAATATAGATTAGTTATATAGAGTTATAAGAATACATATTTTGAAGACATTTAATATAGATGATTAAAATATAAATATTACAGAGAAGGCAGGATTTAAGGATTATAAGCGGTCAAAGTTCTTTTACCTTGTTTATTTGGAAGAGTGATTTCACTAGGAGTCAGTCCATTGGTATTGTTTCACTAAATCTAGGGTAGCATTATTATTTGAGAATTAGCATTTCATTTTCATTGGAAAAATACATAAAGTTCATTAGTATGGGATGCAGAGCTTTGTTCATGGGAACTGCATATCAGAATGGAGGGAAAAGGCAAAATTTCCCCTACTCATGGCACATTGAGTGAGAATCAAAACTGGCATGGAATATGTATAGCAACATAGTTATTTAATGGTCTCCTCCCTTTGTGAATTCAAATCCAGCAGTATATATACTTTTATTTTGAAGCTGTAACTTAGCAACTACTGCTGGACCTGAAATGGTTTAAGCACTTAAGTTTCATCTGGAATAGTTTGACCGGATACTCTTATCTAATAAGATATTTGAAACAATGCAAGTTTGTTATCAGTTTCTCACATGATTGTTTTAAAATATATCTTATGATTTTAAAACAAGCTAGTGTGGACAATTTCCACTAATGGCTTTATTTTATTATTACCAATTCGTAATCTTTTACTTTTATCTAAGGGGTCTTTTGGGTAATTGTTTTTCGAGAGACTTTTTAACAAGATTGCATCATTTCTGGCTACAAAATTATATATGAAAAAATAATAAGTTTCATATATAATACCTTATATATAATATAACTTTATTAATATATTCACAATCTCCTATACTGAAATATATAGATATTATTTACGCCCATATACACATGAGAATATTATTAAATAAAATATTTTTAAATTAAAATACATATGTGTTAATGTGATTTATGTTGTAATACTAATCAAAAGAAATATATATATTATTAGCTATGTATATATGTGCGTAAAGGTGGGTTTAAATACAGTTAGATGGTAGGAGATTGGATGTGGGCTGTGAAGCAGGATCTGAGCATCAGATCATCTGCTTCAATATATATATATATATATATATATATATATATATATATATATATATATATATATATATATATATAATTCTTTCTAAAAACAATACAATAATTGATACAGTAAACAATATTTTAAAAACAAATATCTACTATAATTTAATAGAAGTACTTTCAACTATCTAAGTAGTCATTATCAACTATATTCAAATTCAATTACAAAAAAAACATAATAAATGTATACAAGAACAATTATGTCATACATCAATTTTCCCACAATTTATTAATTTTTATGTTAGCAACTTGTCTGTTTATCAAATGCTGCTTTCCATTTTTTATTAATATAGCTTCTTTAATTTTACATTTATTATTATTTTTTTCAATACATAAAATCTTAACTTTATTAAAATCAAAACCATATATACATGTAACATTATGATCAATGAATACTAAAGGTGATATGTCATCATTTCTAACCCTCTCTTGTCTTGGTTTTTACACTTGTTTATATAGCAATAAATGCTCCTTTGATCTTTTCTCCAATGGACACCGAGATTCACCTATATATTCTTTTCCACAAAGTTAAGATTTATGTATTGAAAGAAATAATAATAAACATAAAATTTAAGAAGCTATGTTAATAAGAAATGGAAAGCAGCATTAGATAAACAGACAAGTTGCTAACATAAATATTAATGAATTGTGGGAAAATTGATGTATGACGTAATTGTTTTTGTATACATTTATAATAGTTTTTTTTGTAATCAAATTTGAATATAGTTGATAATGACTAAGTACTTCTACTAAATTATAGTAAATATTTGTTTTTAAAATATTATTTACTATATTATTGTATTGTTTTTTGAAGAATTACATATATTTGATTATAATTGGAATACAGACATTGATTACTAAATTATATATATATATATTGTCAACTTATATTTTTATTTCAGTGCATTATTCAACTTATCTCAGTCCTATAACAACCATTCATCCTTTCAGACATCAGGCAAACTCCCACACTATAGATACATTAAAAACATATAATTGTTGATATAGTGCATGTTATAATTGAAGTTCGTATACATGTTTCTTTTTAGAGAAATATTGTTTTAAACTTCTTTCATTCACACATTACTAAAACTTATAATCAAATGTGCAAAAAGATGTGATCACCAAGATACACATCTTGTGCTGAATCAGCACTCATCAGTGGGCCCAGATCACAATTTCTTACACATATTTTTATCATTTGTGCAGTACATATATATTTTAATTTAAAGTTAAATGAATACAACCTAAGCAACCTGCTCACTTAAAACAAGTATGTGAATAAAGAATATGTATGAACTTTAAAAATGATTAACTACCTTAGGACCATTTCTCTCATTTTATAGAGAACCAATAGATATCCACACATAATGTAGATAACACATTTTATTTTAGCCTAATATTGGATAATTTGTCTTTTATGTGGATGATTTTACCTCTATCTCATGTTAGCCTTTAACATAATAACACCAAAATTAATTAAATAATAATATATATTTTATTAACTCCAATTAACCACTTTGTAATATATCATTTTAGTCATGGTTTACCAATTTTAAGATCAGTGTCTTTGATATTAGTAATCTTAATCTTGCTTCCATTATCTCTAAATGACGTTAACTTCTATTTTTAGTTCTTCTCTTACAATGTTAAGTGTTTCGTGGAAGTGTGTGAAATATTCATATTTATCCATTTCAACTATCTTATTGCTGAATCATATTAACATGATCTCATTATTTCATTTTAAATCTTGACCAAGTATGGAATGTTATTAATCTTTATCACCAACAATATTTTATTATATTTTGATAGCAATTAATTCTTGGGGACAATCATAATGTGCCATTAATTAGACCTATAATAGTGTAACTAAATGACAATTGCTAGCCATCCAATGCATGAAAAATTTCTACTTTGAATTTATATCCAAGCACTCATGTTCTAATAAAGATTTCATCTCAGACAAAAGATTATTTCAGAAAGATTAATGAATTATGTCCTGTACATGTGGGGTTCAGATTGACCTTAGGTCAACATGGGTGTGACAAGAATCTCGGTCTCAGGGTAGCCTTTGAGCATTCCATCATCAGATTTTCAATTGGATGGACAGTTGAAGAGTTGGAGTGTATAGTAGATTGGAGCCTGTCCGTTAAAGTATGAAGATTGTCTATCTTAATATATATCTGAGCACTTACAGTATATATATATATATATATATGGGAGATGATAATCTGGACCAACTGATGATTGCTGGTTTAGCATAAAATACGTATATTGGTGATTATTTATCTTTTCAGCATATATGTGCTTGAGTGTATCAGTGTTATTAGATAGACTGGAGAGTGGTGGGTTGTGTGAAAGTCTGTGCTCATATACCGACTATCTGCTGCTTTTTTATTATTGCTCTTAACATTTCTTATACTTTATTTAATAAAACATCAAAATGCAATATATATTAACAAAACTGACTTATTTTAAAATCTTTCTTATTTTAATATTATTTATATTATTTAATTTGAAAGAGAAAGCGGTTTAAACTTTCTCACTTGCAGATGAAACTTTTATATAATAACCAAATGATGTAGCTTTTGACCATAGAGGAATCTTTCAAACCTCAACACAAAATCGGGACTTTATAAAGATAAGAGTGGTTGTCTTATCTTTAACGTAAATTCTTATATAAATAGGCCAATCTGAAGCATCTTTATTAGAGAGCATAAAGATATTATTCTCTTCACATTTAAATCCACTATTTCCTTTCACAAATTAACTTACATGAAATATTGTGATTTACAATGAGTTAATATTAAGATCTGTTAAATAGAAATATAGAAACTAATTTAACATTCTGATAATTTACCAAGCACACAGGAAATCTGTAATTGGATAGAAAAAAGGCTTTAACCTTTTTTCCATGATGCATGTTAAACATTTGTATAATAGCCAAACTGTACTTTTTGCCTATAGAGGGAGCTCTCAAATCTCAACCTATGATACAGACTTTATAAAGATAAAAGCAACCTAAATTCTTATTTATATAGGCCAATCTAAAGCATCTTGATTTGAGATCGTGAAAATATTACTTTCTTCACATTTAAATCCACTATTTTCTTTTACACTCTCAAATCACGATACTTTACATTGGCCTATATAAATAAGAATTTAGGTTAAAGATAAGACAACCTCTCATATCTTTACAAAATCACTATCTAGTGTTGAGGTTTGAGAAATCCCTCTTCAGCACTACATCACTTAATGTGCATGGAGAGAAGGTTAGTCTTCCTTTTTCTAATTACAAAATTTCTGTGCACTTAATAAATAATCAGAATATTATATTATTTGTCTTGATAAACTTCTTTTTAAAACCAAATAGTGTAAGCATCACACACAAATAGCTATTTCTTAAACATATATCAAATCTTATTGCTTTTCAGCATTTTTATTCATACATATCTTAGCATAACATAATTTCATTCCCTATCTCTACTGTAAAATGAATGCACATTCAAACATGTGTATAATATTATAATCATCAACAGAGGTACTGCAGATTAATGGAGAAAGCTTGTTTAACCTCAGGAAGATGGGAAAGTGAATTTGATGTCAACTGTCAATAAATGTGTTTTGTTGATATTAAATTTTAGTCTTTGTCTCTATATATGATTTCCTGAGTCCTGAAGTATTAATTATGTTTGAAATCTTGGTTTAAATTAGATGAATAATCTTTATAAGATACAGATCCAAACAAAAAATGCAAAGTTATGTAAGAATTATAATTCTAAAAGTTGGAGTTGCATTTAAAACAATACTATTTATTTGAGTTACTGTGAATTGATTTTCATTTAAGTCTGCATATTATTTGATTATTCTACAAATAAAGATTACATTGTTTTAGAAATTAATTTTAAATTATATTGTTGATGAGTATTAAAATGACATAAAAGCTATCTTTTCTTTCTAGATACTCGAATGTTATCCTGATAAAGACTTTGATTTTTTTTTTTGATTTTTTATTTATGTATTTGTTAGTTAAATTAAATATTTTTTTTTCTAATTATAATTATTATTGTATGCTGAAAATACATTAACTTATAAGAAAAGTGTATGTCTCCTTTAGTCTACTAGGGTATCATGCATTTGTTCAACAACATGATATGACAATTAATACTTAAAATTACTAGATAAAGAACCCTGAAATAATCACATATTATTTTATAATTATCCAAATTTTTTTTATTGTTACAAATACCAATAGTATGGCATTAACAAATCAATTACAATTAATTGTACTATAAGAAAAGTACATTAGCTCTTAATTTATAAAAATTATTTCAGACCAGATCATGGCGATAAACTTTATTTAGTGATTAACATTTTTTTCAAGATATTTAAAGAGGATATAATAGAAAAAATTCCTTTAGTATTTTTATGATAGCAAAGTACCTATGCTACTTGGGCATACATTTTTAATATGGGGAAGTTTGGTTGATTTAAATATTGTGCATAGAAATGAGGGAGATTTCTCATTCTTAATTTGTTTATCTATTATGATAATATGCATTTGTCACTACTTTAATTCATATCTCGATAGTAAATATAATTGGAACACATAACCCAATCAGCTTAGTCACAGGACCTCATCATCATCATCATCAGGATGGTAGACTTTACCATTATATTATTATTATTGGTATATCTTATTGCATGAGTAACAGACTGCAGCTTTTAATATATATATATGAAATATAATGATTTAGGAAATGTTAAAACATTTAATAACAGAACAAGTTTGAATTTGTGATAAGGAACATTTATTTAAAGCTGAATACTTTAAATACTGAGTAGTATCTTAATGATAGCATAAAATGATTAGAGAAATTTGAGATCTAAATTTAAAGTCTCTTGACTATTAACCTTTCCATAGTTTTTTTTTTTCAAAAAAAAGGCCCAAATTGTACCTTTATATAATTACAGATATATGCATATATGCTATGATGTAACTCAAAATATATGAAAAAGAAATGCTAATTTTATTTATTGAATTATAAATATATATAAATCAAAATTTTTGGATGATATACATTCTAAAATGTAAATTATATTTTATATGAAAGAAAACCATATTTATATATATTTTTGTCCAAAAAACATGATGGATATAATGAGAGGTGAAAAATGAATATATATATATATATATGCTATCACATGACTCAAAATATATGAAAAAGAAATGCTGTTTATTTTATTTATTGAAAATACATTATTAAAAAAAATATATATAAATCAAGTTTTGATTCACATACTTTCAAAAACCTAAAATATTTTGTAAAAAAAATATAATAGATATTCAAAAATTTATAGATAAGCTAACATCTCATAATGTTGAAAATTTTCAAAAGACAAAACAACATTGTATATTTTCAAAATCTACATTATTTTCATAGAAATATTTTTTAAAAAAGAAAAATAAATCATAAATAATTATTATAACTTACCAATTGAAAGAATAATGCAAATTATTAAAAAAAAATTGAAAATTATTTTGCAGATAGCAAAGATGAACATTTTTTTCTAATATAAAAAGAGTGCATATGGGGTTACAAATTGCCATCCATGAAATAATGAATAAATCATTAATTATAGCTGCCATCTATGTGAAACTTTACAAACTAATACCTAAATCATATACGCATATGCCAAAATCAAAAAAAAAACAAAAATATTCTGACAAATCTGCTAACAGTTGTAAAAGGAAATTCAAAACGCAATATTACGTTGAGTACTAATGTCACAGGTGGCACTTTGTCCATGAATTGGCATCCAGTTCCAGTGAAGAGTTAAAGAATAGATTGTCATAAAGTTAAATTTTTAGTAGATTTATGTTATTAGTATGCAAATCTGCTCTTAATGTTTTTAATATCAACTCTGTTTATAAATAAATTGGTAAAAAATAGGAATTTTTATGTTATCATAGTGAATTTACACTCATTTTAAAGCTTAAAAAGTACTGTAAGATGCTGCCCTCTCTCAGAATTATTTTACAAGTAAAAATCAATAATATTTAAATTAGAAGCTACAACATGAAAGAAGGCAATCTTTCCTAGATGCTGATTGGTTGGTTCTTATTGCAAACAAAAGAGAGCACCTGTCAAAAATTTTCACCACTCCAACTTCTTTGTTTTGATTTTGAAAATAAAAATGAATGTTTTAGGGAATTTTTTAGTATTTTTTTTACATATTATAAATTATTTTGTTAAATTATGCTGAAAATAAAATTATTTTAGAAAATAGTTAAGATTTTAGTAAAAATTATTTACTTTTACACAAACATAAATTGAGAAAGAAAATCAGCAATGTATACAACATTTTCTAATAGATTATGAACATTCTTTTTAGGTTCTCCATTATAAAATATTTTTATAAGTATAAATAGAAATAAATTTTTTTAAAAAGTTTCATTCACTTTCATATTCTGACAAATTATTAATTTGCTATTTACAAACAAAATTAAAATGAATCTAATATTAAAAAATAATATATTTTTACTGCTGATTTTGTAATTGACCAATCAGAAGTTTAGAAATTTAACTCACTCAACCAAATGGAATTTTTGATGAGGAAGGGGTTAAAATTCAATTTTATGATAATCTATTAGTTAATATTCAAAAGAGACTAAATTTAGATCTCAATTTCCTCTAGAGATATTGTAATATGATTATGATACTATTCAATACAGAAAGTGCTCAGCTTTAAATAAATTTTCTTTAATGAAAATCCAAACCTGTTTTGTTGTTAAATATTATAACATTTTCTAAATAATTACAATTATTACAAAAAAAAAACAGTACAAACAAAATTTTATAAATATATATATATTAAATATTAAAATTTATGTATTATTAGCATATATGAAGTGGACAGCTTTCTCTCTAATTGAGAAATAATTTAATAAAGTTAACATCATTGTGTCAGCAGATTAAATAATACAGTCAATCATACTATCGCTGTGTTTTGGTAGTAACAAACTAATTTTGTTAACCATATTCAAATTTGGACTAAAAATAATATTGATTCCAGATAAAAATATGGCATTATTAATTATAAAATCATAATTATGTAAAAGATAATGATTGTATTTCATTTTTAATAGCTTTCATTTTAATAGTCAATTATAATCCAAATAATAATTTTTAAGTATTAATATCATGCGACATTAATATATATGAAATAAACTGGAGTTGATTAAGTTCCCTCTCTCCCTCTCTCCCTCTCTCCCCCCTCCCTCCCCCTCCCCCTCCCTTCCCACCCCCCCTCCCTCCCCCCTCCTCCCTCTCCCTCCCTCCCTCTCCCCCTCCCCCTCCGCCTCCCTCTCCCTCTCCCTCACTCCCTCCCTCCTCTCTCTCTCTCTCTCTCTCTCTTCGCTCTCTCTCTAAGTGTACAACTTACCTTATTACTGTCAAAAATGTAATGAATATAAATGTCTATGTTATTTTTAGTTTCTGATGTAAGATATTTAGTAAAACTTGAAATCTAATAAATATTAATGTTGTGTGAATTTAATTTATATTATTTAACTTCTAATTAATCAAAATTCCAGGTTAGGATGTAGAGTATTGTCTGTAACATTTGCTTAATAAGTTATGACTTCAAAATTAATTATAGTATATTTGTATCCGAATTAAATTTGATTTCCACTATGAAATTTAAATGGATTGCAAATTTAGCATGCTATCATAGAAAGTGCAAAAATGAATAATGTCTGATCTATTCTTTATTTAAGATCATAAAGTTGGCAGGTATGTCAATTTATAGTTGGCCTTAAGGGCCTTAGTCAACTCTAATTTACTTCATTTATATATGTAAGTGTGTATAAAATAATAAGTTATCAGATAAAAATTTAAAAAGCAATTGTTAAAATCAATAAAAAAATGTATAATAAATAAACAAACAGTTAATATTCTTTTACATGATTCTTGGAAAATCATTGAACATTCACATTTTGCCTATGTAAGTGTAATTGAAAACACTTCTGTTTAAGTTTCTATATTATTACTGTTATTATATTTTGCAATATCCAGTACTAGTCAGATATATATATGGTCGAGGTTCGAGTGAGACATATCACACGCAACAGCAACAAGTAATTATATAATAAAACACATGAACATGGTAGTGGAGTTAATAGGTTTATATACACAAATACACATACAAGGATCAATATATAATACATATATTACAAAGATAAACTGACTAATACATTATTATACAACTCTAGTCTTACAGGTCCGCAGGCTTACAATAAATAATAATAAAGTCTATACGACCTGTAATGGTCCCTAGGTCTACCTTAGTATGTTCGGAGGTAAACCTCTCTGCGAGATGAGCTGAAAGTGAAGTAGTGTCCGTGCACTCAGGAAAACGCATCCATCCCTCAACTTCACCTAGCAAGTCTGACCTTGTTTGTTCCCACCATCCTGGATGTAACACTCTATTTCCATTGGTCATCCCATGACACGAGGTACAAAGTGGTCAGTTTGGTTATCTCTGACCAATCTTAATCATTATTGTGATGCTTTTAGCATACACGCACATACTTGAATATTTGTCATAGTTACATTATTATTGCGTGTATCTGTTAATAAGCATACACACACATACTTGTATTCATTTATAATAGTTACATTATTATTGCATGTATATGTGAATACACACACACATAGCATGCCTCCCCCAAGTTCAGTGACGTACTTTTTTAAAAAAAAGATTTTTTTTTCATTTCTTCTTCTCTGAACTTAACACATAATCGTGCAAGCGGAGGGGAATTTTTGTTCTCCTCTTTGCACATGGGGGTGATTTAGTTTCACCATCTGTGACTATTTCATTTTCTTCACTATTTTGATTTTCTTCATCAGCAGTAATGATTTCTGTTTCACTTTTAGTTTCATAGTGAGTATCATTTTCTTTGTCATCATTACTTTTAAACAATTGCAGAATGCATTCTGTTATTGCACTCTTGCACAATTGGTTAATGTGCTTACGTAATATTTTGCCATCTGCCATACGGACAGCAACCACTTGTTTACTTAAATGGCGTACAACGTATGCTTGAGTCACGATTTATTTAAATTATTTTTCACCCAGACTCGTTCAACAGGTGAAAATTTGTTGTTTACTGTAATCGACATTTGATGCTTTTTTGATGGCATTACTGCTGAAAGTTTTGTACATAACTTCTGGCTTAAATATTTTTCTGCAGGTGATCTGCCCATTTTAGCTGTGGGTGTGGAATGTTGATATAGCAACACCATGAAAACTGCCTCTTGTAGTCTTCCTTTTCCCAATTTATTCATGGATGACTTTAAGCTTTGTACCACTTTCTTGGCCAGTCCATTTGATTGAGGGTGGTAGTGGGGGTAAGGATGTGTTTAATCCCCCATTCCTGCATAAATTCGGCAAATTTTTCAGACGTGAAACCGGTTCCATTATCAGATACGAGGGTTTCCGGTAGCCCGTGGTATGAAAAAATTTCCATGAGCTTGTCCAGCATCTCATCCAAACTTGTGTTTTTCACTGTTTTATATTCTGACCATCCTGAGTAGGCATCGACCACTACCAGAAATAATTGTCCATGGATTGGACTGCAGTGGTCAATGTGAATTCTCTGCCTAGGTTTCTCTGCTTCTTTCCATGCTTCATGTTTTGCTGGGGATGCTTTTGCACATGACTGACAACTAGAACATTTTTTTATGAATGTTTCTATATCAGTGCTGATTCTCGGCCACCATACATAACTACGGGCTAACGCTTTTGCCCTAACAATGCCTGGATGACCTTCATGTAATAAATTTAGTATGTGTGATCTGCCTATTTTTGTGTTGCTTCCCACTTCCATTTCTGATTCTTTTTCAGTAGCTCGTATAATGGTTTGGCTATGTGAGCTTTGCCCTCTAGGAAGTTCTCAAAATAGTTTACCAAACCCAAAAAAGCCTGCAATTGTTTTACGTTACTAGGCCTTCTAGCTTCTGACACTGCTTTGACCTTTTCAGGAGATGGCCTTGTCCCAGAGCTAGAGACCATGTGCCCTAAAAACTTTAATTCAGTGGCCTTCCATATGCATTTTTGCATATTTAATTTCACTCCAAACTCTTCTAGCCTTTGACAGACAGTAGTTAGATGACTATGCAATTCATTTTCTGATCTTGCCGTAATTAATATGTCGTCAAAATAAGGGATAACACCCTCGCATCCAGTATGCAGAGTTTCAATTTTTGCTTGGAATATACTGGGAGCGGACGCTATGCCAAATGGGAGGCATTTGCATTTAAATAG
The DNA here is from genome assembly GCA_028023455.1 of Epiperipatus broadwayi. Lineage (NCBI taxonomy): Eukaryota > Metazoa > Onychophora > Udeonychophora > Euonychophora > Peripatidae > Epiperipatus > Epiperipatus broadwayi. The sequence continues at coordinate 27,389 of JAQFVV010001805.1, read as the reverse complement.
ATCCACATGAGTAGTAAGTGTTAGAATTTTGGCAGCCTTATTTGTTACTGGAATTTGATGAAAGGCCGCATCTAAATCTAATTTAATAAAATATTTTGATTTTTGCAATGATGCTAGTATTAGTTTTAATCATTCCTGGTTTGCCATTAAAAAGTTTAGGGAAACGATCTTTTATGTCTTTTTCACTGTCAATTTTTTTGACCAATGAGATTTCATGTGCTATGAGTGTGTGTATTCACATATACACGCACATAGCATATTTTAAAATTGTTATTTATATAGATGAAAATATCCCAGTGCATATCACTAACTGAAAATTGAAGTACAAAATATTCAAACCATCTTCCCCAAATGCCATGTTTTTTCAGCCATACATTCTATGAATAAATATAAAATTTTAATTTTCAGTCATATTCTTTGAAGTACACTTTACATTTATTTACAGAGGGTGTTGCTGAAAAACATAATGTTTGGGAAGTTGATTTGGAGATTTTATACCATTATATATGAAGACAGTTATTGGTCTCATGGCATACAACAATGTATAAAGTTTAAAAAAAGATAAAAATAGACACAAACAAAAGTTTTTGTAAATATTTTCTAAATTACACTGGAATAACAGTTGAGGGATAAATAATAATTTTGATATGTAAAAAATATTATAAACTATTTTAATTCAAACATTTTAAAAAAGGTCTATTTAATGTTTTATTTCCATTTTGATAATTAAAACAAGCATGTTTATCAGTTACAATAGATATACTGGTAATGATAAAATTCCATTAAATATTTTAATTAGCTTATGAAATTTTTATAAAGATTGTATAACATATTTTGATAAAATCTACAAAGATGTGTTGAAATAATTAAGAAAACTTTGAGATAAAAATTTGGTTTCAATTAAGTTAAACTGAAAAGTGTCATTAACTTTTTTGATCAATATCAAAAAAGAATTTACTTAATTATTGTTTTAGGATTCTACCACACAGTATAAAAAGATGGATTCAAAGAAAAAAGTGAGATTACAACCTTATATAGCATTATTATTATGAAGTTATAACTGAAGATAACTCAGCTGCTGCTATTATAACAAGGGTAGAGTTTGAATTCACATGATGACAAGGACAAGCTTGTTTGTGGTTCATAATCTATATTTACATGCATTAAATGGCTTTCCTGTAGTCTATAAAATTATAGACAATGAATGGCTTTGGCAAAATGTCAACAGTTTCTTGAGTTATATCTTTTCCTGAAATGTCAATAGAACATTATACTATTCTATTATTGGCATGATTATAATGGATCAGCTTGCTGAAAGATTTCACAGCTAGTTAGGTTGCTGAAGAATTACCCTGAAGTGATTTTATACTTATTCCGTGTTATCTATATGAAAAAAATATAGACAAAATTACTGCATTGTATTTATAAAGAAACATATTTTCTGATAAGTAAAAAATTATCTATTGAAAATAACATTATTTTAAATACTTTGCAGTTAAAATCTTTAATTTATAAGTTTTTCTTAAATTATACACATAAAATAAGAGGATTGATTTTAGATTGTATTTTATTTTTGAAATTAAAAAAGGAAAACTCAGAAATCTTATTGTAAATAAAGAAACAAAAAGTCAAGGGTTTTTAAAAGAATTTTCTAAGCTAGATCTCACAATAATATAAATATTATAATGGTCAGATGTAATTGAAAGTCTTACCATATTTGTGCTATAGGGTGCCACCAGGCTGTTTAAACCTGGAAAATTTATATAGTAGGCAGATACGTAAATTAAGATTCAAATTTTACATATATATTTTATTCCAACTGTCAGCCCACACCACTAGTTCAGTGAGACGCAGAGATTTATAAAATATAAATTCTTAAAATATTTTTCAATATGAAAAAGCCACTGCCAGTAATAATACACACAAACATTTATTTAAATATATATATAAGATTATGAATCATTTTAGTATCATTTTTATTTTAAAATGTAACTTACATTTTAACTTTGATTTTAGAATTTAATTTACATTTTAACTTTTATTATATAAGTTCACACCAATGAGTTTACTATTTTATTAGAGTGTCAAGTATAAATAGACTACATAGATTGCATTTGAAAAGAAAATATTCTATCCCTGATTTAACCTTAGGCCAAACGTTCGCAGTTAAACCAATGCTAATCCATCTGATATATCGATGTATTCAATGCAACATGAATATGACAGCACAATACCATAATGTCAGGAATGCACATCTGAACAATATGGTTAAGAGAAGAAATTTCTCTCATCCAGTACAGGAATGTTACATCTGTCTGGTGAGAAGAATAAAAAAAACTCCATAGGAAGGGATTGCGGTCCTTTTTTCCATCTTACTATTCCATTCCAT
>JAQFVV010001805.1:0-20000 GCA_028023455.1 Epiperipatus broadwayi | reverse complement strand
TCTGACAAATAACAATTTAAAAACGTTAAGTAAATATATTCAATCATGTCATTATCTGGTAAATCTGTTTACATGTTTAATAATCAATTTATATTGTATACTAGAATCAACTACGCAAAGCTAAAATGATGGAAAAGGTAAATGGGATTTTATTGTACCTTACACATCATAAACTACCAAAGACGAAAAGCATCCAAATGTTTTCTCAAAATATCACTAAACTCTTATGTCATGTTAACGATAGTATGTACTTCAATGTATGCTCTATCCAAGGTTTATGATTTCTGATTTTACGAATGACAAATAGCAACGGCACAGTAAGTTTAATTATAAATCAACGTTTATTTACAAATTTATGAATAATAAGTAATTAATTCTAATGTTATAATTAAAGACATAAATAAACAAATAAAATAAATAAATTATAATTCCATCGACTTTCTTCAATAACATATCATAGGTACGGTTTTTAAAAACCTAATCATACCTTATATTTCAATTTGATATAATGAATGTATTGAGGAAATTATACTAAATTCAACATCAACTCATGAAACATCTAATGTCATTTCCAGATTCAATAAATCTATACCGTAAACTTATAACAACATAATAAATAATATTATATCTGTAGGATTTAGCTATAATGAAATCATTAATAAAGTGAAAATTTAAACTTATATTCAGGTAAATAATAATCAACCAACAGTTAATTATTATGAGGTAACTTGAATAGAATGTCCTGCTACAATTTAATAATCTAACTTATAAATTATACTTACAAATGGAAGAAGATGATTTAGCAGAATAACTAAAATACTTTGCCCAACTTATATCTTTGAAGTAAAACCATATTCCTGTGGATGCATTCATCTACACATAGGAATTAAATAACACTAAACGCTTTGTGGATTTATACACCATCATAAAGTAATAAGTATAATTACACAATTCCGCGGATTAACCACCAGCACAGGAATGAGTGTAAAATACAAAAAAATGGCAATTAAGTAATCTGCAGATTAACCACCGGCACAGATTAATGCCTTTTAACATTATAAAACAACATTACTATTTACTTCACATTAAAGTGCAAAATCATCCTCCTCAGTTATTCTGACCATTCAGAAAACACTAACACTTTAGCAAATGTGGATTCTTGCATAATAAAATGTTACGCTAATCAGGACAACTAATGTACTAACTTATCTTGCTTAAGATAAAACATATGTAATATAATATAAGTAATATTAGTATAGGAATAGAAATCTGGAAAGACTCACAAAATACCTCATAAAAATTGATACATCTCATAAATTCATATAGTACTTTTCAAGCTTTTTCGCAAGCGCTATTCTCTTGAATAAGTATTCTATTCAACCCCTATTAATTTAAACTTAATAAAATATAACTTATGAACTTCACATGCAAGTTCATCTAACGATAAAAATAAAGTAATGCATTATTCATCAAATACATAAAATCTAACAGGTGTGTGTATGATATAAATTAAATGTATAGCATATTATAGTTCAATACATGAATTCTAGCAGGTGTGTGTATCACAAATTAAATTGTATAGCATTTTATAACTACAAATATGATCCGTGAAATCCATGTACGATGTGTCGAACAATAAATATACGAAGTAATAGCTCCAATTATAATTGAATTCCATACATGTAATTTTATCCATTTGTATTAGTTATTATAAGCACTATTAGATTAATGATTTTACGTGGCTCCATAAACATGAAACAATTTCAAAACATGACACGCAGAGTTTAAATGAAAATGTTTTTTCATAAGTCATTAATTTCTACATTTCTCTATTAAAACTGTTCCAAGTTTATCACATCCATGCTAATATTTATTTATCCACGCTTAAATCTAGGAATACTAATTATAGCAATTAATTTAATCATTCCAAACTGACGATGACATTAGAAAATAGCTTTGATTAATTATTTGAAGACTGTTTTTATTATCCAAATGGTAAACAAATTAACTAGCAAATATATTACTGGCATTGCAAAGTTAAATATCAATCAATACTATATTTTTTATTAAAATTATAAACGGAAATATTAAACTATGTTAATAACTTTAACATTTTACTTTAATTTAAACTTCTTCTTTTTTAAAAAGCAAATTTTCATATTTATAAAACTTCTGTAATTAAAATACTTATTTAATTTTTCCAAACTGTAGAATAATAAATATTTTAAAACATACCAAAATCTTGCAATTAATTCTGCTTTTAAACTGGAAAGCTCCGACATATTTCAAATGTAATATTGGAAAATTATTACTGGCGATTTGATCCACCTGGCTAGCCGGCTTGAACAGACTTTTAAATTTAGCAATTCATCTTATTATTAAATACCACTATGTTATTTTTACGTTTATAGAAAACTTTGTGGTAATCCGTTTACTTGTTAACTATTTTAAAATAAGCTTATCATATTTACACCATTTGCCTTTTACCATTTTCTTTTCTTTCTCCAAAAGCAACACTATCAGACGATCTTTTTTTTAATTCGCGCTCCTTTTTTTTTTTACATTGAAACGCATACGTAATTACTGTATTTATTTTTAATAATTAAATTTAGTTGAACAAATGGTTTTTTTTTAATTCAATGGAAATAATTTTTAAGACCATTTTAAACAAATAAAAATTATTATTATTTTTAATAATATTTTACCAAATTTAATGTGTTGTTAAAATTTTTAAAAAGTTAAACATTTTGATATGAATTAGTATATGGAAAGAAGCAATTTAAATTTATTAAAACAATATAGACAACAAGTAAGGCAAAATATTACCCATTCTCTCTAATAAATTATTTTGAATATGAGGGAGTAATCTGTTCAAAGTGCAAATCAAGCCAATCAAATCACCAAAAGAAGACAGAAATTTTTATACCAGTTACATCAATTATTATATTTTATACTAAAATATATGGTTACAATATATATATATAATTATAATTGAAATAATATTTTTAAACGGTTTATAAACAATTCAAACAATCTTTAAATCCGCAGAAGTACTTTCGGTTACTTTCAAACCTGCCTCAACTGCTATTAAATTCAAAAGCTAAAAGCGGAAGCAAACGTCATCAATTCAAATTCCACGAATCTCGTATTTTAATGTTAGAAGCTTGTCGATTTATCAAATGTGTTTTATTCCTGTTTATAAAAATTGCCTCTTTAATTTTTCTTTTACTATGGTTTCTCTCTTCATGAAGAATTTTCACATTTTCAAAATTAAATTTAAATTTATGTTTACATGTTTTTTCATGATCAAAGAAAACTGAAGAAGATATTAAATCACCGTTATTTTTATTTTTTACACGCTTATATAACAATTCGTGTTCCTTCAATCTTTTCTCAATGTTGCACCTAGATTCACCTATATATGATAGCATACAATCACAAAAAATTTGATATATGACATTACTTTTTTGCTTGATAGGTATGACATCCTTAGAATTATTAACTAATTTGTTAATATTGTTTGGAACGTAGAATGAAACATTAAATACATTCTTATATAAATCCTTAAAAAATTTTACTTGTGGATTTGAAATAAATGGAATAGATATCCATTTTTTATTATTAATCTTCATTTCTTTTAAATTATAATTTTTTTTTAAATTGACTTAAAGTATTGTTTATTTGTTCCATTTTATAACCAACATCAAGCAATTCCTTGGCAAATATCTCAATATTTTTCAATTTATCACTTTGGTAACGACATAATTTTTCATTTCGAAACAAAAAAGATTTAAAACTTGCCATCTTATGCATCATTGGTACTTTTGATTTAAAATTTATATATCCTCTTTTTTGCAATGGCTTAATTATTAGTTTATAATTTAATATACTGTTATCTCTTGTGATCATTAAATCTAAATAGTTAATCTTATAATCCTGTTCTTTTTCAATAGTCCATTTCAAGCCATTCAATTTATTTAATTCCTCTATAAGCAAATTTATACTATTAATGTTTCCACAGACAAAAACATCATCCACATATCTTTTGTAAATTTTAATATCTCCAAAAATACACATATTTAAAATATTACTCTCATATGTAGATAAAACGAAATTGCAAACTTGTGCAACTACAGGCAATCCCATAGGCCAACCTTTGGTCATTTTATAATATTGACCTTCAAAAGATGCAACAATGTTATCATTAAAAAATTTTAAAGAGTCAATGATAAATTTTATCATATATTTACAAATATTTTTATTTTTTAATGCATGTTCAATTATTTTTATGGAATTCATTCTATCAATAGATCCATACATTTCTGTAACATCCAATGAAGCAATAATATCATTTTCATCAATAATTAAATTTTTAATACTATTTACAAAGTCAAATGATGAAGCAATAGTATTTTCTCCAAATCCTAAAAGAGTCTTGTAAAAGTTTACCAATATATTTAGAAGACTGATATATAAAGGAACCACCAAAATCTATCATTACTCGCAAAGGATTACCTTCTTTATGTAATTTTATATTTGCAAAAATACGAGGACATATAGCACAAGAAGGATATATCATATAGTATACATTATTATTTAAAACTTTATTTTTAGCAATTTTTAAAATATTGTTAATAAATTTTATTCTTTGACCATCCATATTATAATCTTCAATCAAAAAGAAACCAAGTTTGTCCATTTGCATTTTAATTTTATTAATATATTGATATTTCGTCAACAAACACATACGTAAACCTTTGTCCTCTTTCAAACAAATCATATCATCAATCTTCAATTTACGTTTAAATTCCGATATATCCAATTGCCATGATTTATCATAAGGTATTGTATTAAATCTATTGCAATTAATTTTCTTAATAATATCATCAGCAAAATTATCATTACCAGGAATCATTTCAAATGTATTTTGAACAGCTGCAATTAGTTCCAAATTATAATCTTTCCAAATACCACCAACATATTTAGCTCCATGACTTAAAACGTATTTCTGAATTAAATGTATCCTATTATTTGATAAATTAACAAAGTTTAAATCCTTATAAGCGTGTGGATATCGCTTATTAAATAAAAAATCAACTTTTTTCTCAAATTTGTTATATAATTTACGTTCAATTACTTTAAATCCATTTTCACAAATAATTTTATATTCGTTCCAGGCATACCATTCATTTAAAATGATTAAATGTTCAATTGCTTTCAAATATTTACGAATATCAAAAAGTTCCTTTTTATAACTTTTAATAATATTATTTAAAATAATCAATTTTAATTTATCCAAACATTTTGGTATTAAATTTATACAGCTGTTCAATTTTATATTACAACAATTCGGGAATATCTGAAAAATTTTTACAAACCTTGAAAAAACGAAGTTTGCACTTCAGCTTAATAATCTTTTTACATTGTCTCCGCCATTCCTTAACGATCCACCGTTTTCTAAAATTACTTGAATCAAGGTTTGTAAAATTTTTCAGATATTCCCGAATTGTTGTAATATAAAATTGAACAGCTGTATAAATTTAATACCAAAATGTTTGGATAAATTAAAATTGATTATTTTAAATAATATTATTAAAAGTTATAAAAAAGAACTTTTTGATATTCGTAAATATTTGAAAGCAATTGAACATTTAATCATTTTAAATGAATGGTATGCCTGGAACGAATATAAAATTATTTGTGAAAATGGATTTAAAGTAATTGAACGTAAATTATATAACAAATTTGAGAAAAAAGTTGATTTTTTATTTAATAAGCGATATCCACACGCTTATAAGGATTTAAACTTTGTTAATTTATCAAATAATAGGATACATTTAATTCAGAAATACGTTTTAAGTCATGGAGCTAAATACGTTGGTGGTATTTGGAAAGATTATAATTTGGAACTAATTGCAGCTGTTCAAAATACATTTGAAATGATTCCTGGTAATGATAATTTTGCTGATGATATTATTAAGAAAATTAATTGCAATAGATTTGATACAATACCTTATGATAAATCATGGCAATTGGCTATATCGGAATTTAAACGTAAATTGAAGATTGATGATATGATTTGTTTGAAAGAGGACAAAGGTTTACGTATGTGTTTGTTGACGAAATATCAATATATTAATAAAATTAAAATGCAAATGGACAAACTTGGTTTCTTTTTGATTGAAGATTATAATATGGATGGTCAAAGAATAAAATTTATTAACAATATTTTAAAAATTGCTAAAAATAAAGTTTTAAATAATAATGTATACTATATGATATATCCTTCTTGTGCTATATGTCCTCGTATTTTTGCAAATATAAAATTACATAAAGAAGGTAATCCTTTGCAAGTAATGATAGATTTTGGTGGTTCCTTTATATATCAGTCTTCTAAATATATTGGTAAACTTTTACAAGACTTTTTAGGATTTGGAGAAAATACTATTGCTTCATCATTTGACTTTGTAAATAGTATTAAAAATTTAATTATTGATGAAAATGATATTATTGCTTCATTGGATGTTACAGAAATGTATGGATCTATTGATAGAATGAATTCCATAAAAATAATTGAACATGCATTAAAAAATAAAAATATTTGTAAATATATGATAAAATTTATCATTGACTCTTTAAAATTTTTTAATGATAACATTGTTGCATCTTTTGAAGGTCAATATTATAAAATGACCAAAGGTTGGCCTATGGGATTGCCTGTAGTTGCACAAGTTTGCAATTTCGTTTTATCTACATATGAGAGTAATATTTTAAATATGTGTATTTTTGGAGATATTAAAATTTACAAAAGATATGTGGATGATGTTTTTGTCTGTGGAAACATTAATAGTATAAATTTGCTTATAGAGGAATTAAATAAATTGAATGGCTTGAAATGGACTATTGAAAAAGAACAGGATTATAAGATTAACTATTTAGATTTAATGATCACAAGAGATAACAGTATATTAAATTATAAACTAATAATTAAGCCATTGCAAAAAAGAGGATATATAAATTTTAAATCAAAAGTACTAATGATGCATAAGATGGCAAGTTTTAAATCTTTTTTGTTTCGAAATGAAAAATTATGTCGTTACCAAAGTGATAAATTGAAAAATATTGAGATATTTGCCAAGGAATTGCTTGATGTTGGTTATAAAATGGAACAAATAAACAATACTTTAAGTCAATTTAAAAAAAATTATAATTTAAAAGAAATGAAGATTAATAATAAAAAATGGATATCTATTCCATTTATTTCAAATCCACAAGTAAAATTTTTAAAGGATTTATATAAGAATGTATTTAATGTTTCATTCTACGTTCCAAACAATATTAACAAATTAGTTAATAATTCTAAGGATGTCATACCTATCAAGCAAAAAAGTAATGTCATATATCAAATTTTTTGTGATTGTATGCTATCATATATAGGTGAATCTAGGTGCAACATTGAGAAAAGATTGAAGGAACACGAATTATTATATAAGCGTGTAAAAAATAAAAATAATGGTGATTTAATATCTTCTTCAGTTTTCTTTGATCATGAAAAAACATGTAAACATAAATTTAAATTTAATTTTGAAAATGTGAAAATTCTTCATGAAGAGAGAAACCATAGTAAAAGAAAAATTAAAGAGGCAATTTTTATAAACAGGAATAAAACACATTTGATAAATCGACAAGCTTCTAACATTAAAATACGAGATTCGTGGAATTTGAATTGATGACGTTTGCTTCCGCTTTTAGTTTTTGAATTTAATAGCAGTTGAGGCAGGTTTGAAAGTAACCGAAAGTACTTCTGCGGATTTAAAGATTGTTTGAATTGTTTATAAACCGTTTAAAAATATTATTTCAATTATAATTACAATATTATTTTTAATTAACGGATATTTTTATTTATTTTACATATATTTAACATAATGGATTCAAGTAATTTTAGAAAACGGTGGATCGTTAAGGAATGGCGGAGACAATGTAAAAAGATTATTAAGCTGAAGTGCAAACTTCGTTTTTTCAAGGTTTGTAAAATTTTTCAGATATTCCCGAATTGTTGTAATATAAAATTGAACAGCTGTATAAATTTAATACCAAAATGTTTGGATAAATTAAAATTGATTATTTTAAATAATATTATTAAAAGTTGTAAAAAGGAACTTTTTGATATTCGTAAATATTTGAAAGCAATTGAACATTTAATCATTTTAAATGAATGGTATGCCTGGAACGAATATAAAATTATTTGTGAAAATGGATTTAAAGTAATTGAACGTAAATTATATAACAAATTTGAGAAAAAAGTTGATTTTTTATTTAATAAGCGATATCCACACGCTTATAAGGATTTAAACTTTGTTAATTTATCAAATAATAGGATACATTTAATTCAGAAATACGTTTTAAGTCATGGAGCTAAATACGTTGGTGGTATTTGGAAAGATTATAATTTGGAACTAATTGCAGCTGTTCAAAATACATTTGAAATGATTCCTGGTAATGATAATTTTGCTGATGATATTATTAAGAAAATTAATTGCAATAGATTTGATACAATACCTTATGATAAATCATGGCAATTGGCTATATCGGAATTTAAACGTAAATTGAAGATTGATGATATGATTTGTTTGAAAGAGGACAAAGGTTTACGTATGTGTTTGTTGACGAAATATCAATATATTAATAAAATTAAAATGCAAATGGACAAACTTGGTTTCTTTTTGATTGAAGATTATAATATGGATGGTCAAAGAATAAAATTTATTAACAATATTTTAAAAATTGCTAAAAATAAAGTTTTAAATAATAATGTATACTATATGATATATCCTTCTTGTGCTATATGTCCTCGTATTTTTGCAAATATAAAATTACATAAAGAAGGTAATCCTTTGCGAGTAATGATAGATTTTGGTGGTTCCTTTATATATCAGTCTTCTAAATATATTGGTAAACTTTTACAAGACTTTTTAGGATTTGGAGAAAATACTATTGCTTCATCATTTGACTTTGTAAATAGTATTAAAAATTTAATTATTGATGAAAATGATATTATTGCTTCATTGGATGTTACAGAAATGTATGGATCTATTGATAGAATGAATTCCATAAAAATAATTGAACATGCATTAAAAAATAAAAATATTTGTAAATATATGATAAAATTTATCATTGACTCTTTAAAATTTTTTAATGATAACATTGTTGCATCTTTTGAAGGTCAATATTATAAAATGACCAAAGGTTGGCCTATGGGATTGCCTGTAGTTGCACAAGTTTGCAATTTCGTTTTATCTACATATGAGAGTAATATTTTAAATATGTGTATTTTTGGAGATATTAAAATTTACAAAAGATATGTGGATGATGTTTTTGTCTGTGGAAACATTAATAGTATAAATTTGCTTATAGAGGAATTAAATAAATTGAATGGCTTGAAATGGACTATTGAAAAAGAACAGGATTATAAGATTAACTATTTAGATTTAATGATCACAAGAGATAACAGTATATTAAATTATAAACTAATAATTAAGCCATTGCAAAAAAGAGGATATATAAATTTTAAATCAAAAGTACCAATGATGCATAAGATGGCAAGTTTTAAATCTTTTTTGTTTCGAAATGAAAAATTATGTCGTTACCAAAGTGATAAATTGAAAAATATTGAGATATTTGCCAAGGAATTGCTTGATGTTGGTTATAAAATGGAACAAATAAACAATACTTTAAGTCAATTTAAAAAAAAAAATTATAATTTAAAAGAAATGAAGATTAATAATAAAAAATGGATATCTATTCCATTTATTTCAAATCCACAAGTAAAATTTTTTAAGGATTTATATAAGAATGTATTTAATGTTTCATTCTACGTTCCAAACAATATTAACAAATTAGTTAATAATTCTAAGGATGTCATACCTATCAAGCAAAAAAGTAATGTCATATATCAAATTTTTTGTGATTGTATGCTATCATATATAGGTGAATCTAGGTGCAACATTGAGAAAAGATTGAAGGAACACGAATTGTTATATAAGCGTGTAAAAAATAAAAATAATGGTGATTTAATATCTTCTTCAGTTTTCTTTGATCATGAAAAAACATGTAAACATAAATTTAAATTTAATTTTGAAAATGTGAAAATTCTTCATGAAGAGAGAAACCATAGTAAAAGAAAAATTAAAGAGGCAATTTTTATAAACAGGAATAAAACACATTTGATAAATCGACAAGCTTCTAACATTAAAATACGAGATTCGTGGAATTTGAATTGATGACGTTTGCTTCCGCTTTTAGTTTTTGAATTTAATAGCAGTTGAGGCAGGTTTGAAAGTAACCGAAAGTACTTCTGCGGATTTAAAGATTGTTTGAATTGTTTATAAACCGTTTAAAAATATTATTTCAATTATAATTACAATATTATTTTTAATTAACGGATATTTTTATTTATTTTATATATATATATATATTGTACCCTTTTGTTTAGGTTAGAATGGATTATTTCTAATAATTTACTGAAAAATTTTAAATTTTGAAGTTGGATAAGGGATGATGTATATTGTGTGTTAATAATCTTTGAATAATTTAGTTAAGGCAAGTAAAAGAATTGATGTATAGTATTAGGTTGGTATTTGTAAGAAAACAGTTAACTAAAAATCATTATAAGACTGTATGGTTAGGAGAATTGGCCATAATAAATACTGATTTAATAAGTCTTATAAATGATAAACAGAGCAAAACTCTCCATACAGTACTTGCCACCCTGTGCTAAACAGAGTAATCAATGGATGCACAGAGGCTTGTGCATAAAATCCCTATCTAATGCCTACTCATCCAATATCCCCAGACTAGTTTCTGGCTTGTGACCTTCGTCAGTGAGGAGCCTTGGATCTGAGAGCACTGCAATCCAGATCTTAGGATCTAATGCAACCCTCTAGCAACCTCCTTTTATCTCTACTTTAACTACAAAACTATGAGAATGAAATTGAAAACACAAAAATATTTTCAATCTAAGCTCAATAGCTTATATAGTCATATAGGTCTGAACTCAGTTCAGCACCCATTACATTTTGGTGTCTTTGGCTCTTTTACAACCATAGCCACCACTATCCTATTAGGCAGGATTGGTGTTAAACCATTAAGCATCACATGATCCACATTTCCTATACTAGCACATTAATTGTTGATAAACAGAGCAAAACTCTCCATACAGTATTGCCACCTGTGCTAAACAGAGTAATCAATGGATGCCAGAAGGCTTGTGCATAAAATCCCTATCTAATGCTATATAAGCTATTGAGCTTAGATTGAAAATATTTTTTGTGTTTTCAATTTCATTCTCATAGTTTTGTAGTTAAGTAGAGATAAAAGGTGGTTGCTAGAGGGTTGCATTATATCCTAAGATCTAAATGCAGTGCTCTCAGATCCAAGGCTCCTCACTGATGAAGGTCACAAGCCAGAAACTAGTCTGGGGATATTGGATGAGTAGGCATTAGATAGGGATTTTATGCACAAGCCTTCTGGCATCCATTGATTACTCTGTTTAGCACAGGTGGCAATACTGTATGGAGAGTTTTGCTCTGTTTATCAACAATTAATGTGCTAGTATAGGAAATGTGATCATGTGATGCTTAATGGTTTAACACCAAACCTGCCTAATAGGATAGTGGTGGCTATGGTTGTAAAAGAGCCAAAGACACCAAAATGTATGGGTGCTGAACTGAGTTCAGACCCATATGACTATATAAGCTATTGAACTTAGATTGAAAATATTTTTTGTGTTTTCAATTTCATTCTCATAGTTTTGTAGTTAAGTAGAGATAAAAGGTGGTTGCTAGAGGGTTGCATTAGATCCTAAGATCTAGATGCAGTGCTCTCAGATCCAAGGCTCCTCACTGACAAAGGTCACAAGCCAGAATCTAGTCTGGGGATATTGGATGAGTAGGCATTAGATAGGGATTTTATGCACAAGCCTTCTGGCATCCATTGATTACTCTGTTTAGCACAGGTGGCAATACTGTATGGAGAGTTTTGCTCTGTTTATCAAAAATTAATGTGCTAGTATAGGAAATGTGATCATGTGAAGTCTTATAAATAATAATTAGGGTAAATTTTAAAAGTAATGCTTTAAAGTTAAACGAATAGATTTAGTAACAATAATTGTATTTATTGGCTATATTTTTAAAATCATTTCATTAAAAAATAATAATGTGGGAGAAAAGTGTATTTTTTGGTTTTATAATATTAAAATAATTATTTTAAAATTGTGCTATAATAGTGGTTATGTAACATTTTATAAATTATATCATTCTTTTAGTTTTATTTAAATTATTAGCCCTTATTTAGTTTTGTAAATCACGTGATGCACACCTGTGTTCGAAAATAGAATAATATTATCTGTTATAAATGTTAAATTGGATTTTAAAAGTGAATATAATAAATAAAATCAGATTTATGTTTTTTTGTTGAAAATAAATACGTTAAGTTCAAAATAAAGGTAGAAATGGAAATAAATATTGAAATGTGATTTTAAAAATTATTTTAGAATCTTTAGTAAGTGAAAATAAATGTGAAAATTAAGTAAGAATTGAATAATATAATAAAAATAAATATTTAGTAAATTATTATTAACTTTAACTTTAAACCAATATTCGTGGTCCTGGATAATTTGAGGCCAGGATTGTTTAACGGACCAATCAAAATTGGAATCAGCTGGAGTATTTAAGAGCTGTTTACATTTTGGCAGACGATTATTGAGCTGTTATCTCATTCTACCAATGTGCTATTATAACATCATTAGTATTTCGACAATTTTGGTAAAGTATTTAGTAGTGTAATAATCCATTTTATTTAGCTTCAATTTTTATAAAAATACAGCAGTTTATTATTACAAGATCGTGATATGGAGGAAGAGGGCTAAAACTTAAATAATTCCTTACTTAGCTGATTTGTTTTCGTTCAATTTGTCATCAACTTAAACATGAAGAAGTCATCACTAAATATAAAAAAAATTAATGGAAGTATTCACATATTATTATCATATAAAGTATATAATTTTGCCTGTGTTGATAAGTCATATTGATTTACAACTAAATTTCATAAAAAGAACGTCACGGAGAAATATATATATATATATATATAAATTTTTTCATTAAAAGATATAAAGTGAAATGATGTAATATATTTTATGAAGAAAATTTATTTAAAATACAATGGAAAAATACTTTTAAAAGAAAAAAAAACTTTTAAATTTGACCGAACAATTATTTTAGAATGTGAAAATATTTCTTTCTGAAGAAATATTGGAAATATTTTAAAATTGGAATTTTCCTAGAAAATATAAGATCATTTTTAAGTATGTGACTTATATCCTATTTTAAAATATTACAAATTAGTCATTAAGGTATGCGGGTCATACAAAAGTTTATTTAAATTATTTAGGAAAATAATTTATTTGAAAATATTGGGAGAAGTATTGGTTGTATCAGAAGATATTAAACCTCAGTAAATATGGAAAAGTTACAAGAATTTGGAAAATTATCTTGATGAAAAGTATTTAAAATTATATATTTACCTAACAGTACCTGTTGAAATATTTTAAGTTTTGGAGATAAGAAAAATATTAATTATATTAGTGTAAGTCTTATAGAATAAAGTAAACATACCGTTTTTAACTTGGACGTTCAATTTGGATTATATATTACAACGTTAAGAACCAGAGCATGTGTAATTATTGACATCAAAAGTGTGTATTAATGTTTTTTTACCAGGAGAAAAGATACTTCCTGTAATGAACTTATTATCAAGAAAATAACATTTCATCATAAGAAATTCTAATAAAATTATTATAAATATGGTTTTAAAATTAATTTTTTACTAATACAATTATAGTAATATTTATTCATAGTATAAATATAGCGTAGAAACAGAAAACATTAAATTATTTACTAACTTAGTAATTCAATTTTATTGTAAAAAAAAAAAAATCTTTAACTTAGTATATTTTAAAGTGTGATAATGTGGAATAAACGATAATAAAATGTTTATTTAGATCGCAATCCAGAAGACATTACTAAGTAATTGCCAACAGAAGTTACTTATGGTAATAATGTAAATTATTAATAGTTTTAAAATGTTTGTTATTTTGTATGGATGGATGCGTATATAAGACACACACCTACACATAAGTTATCATTTGTTTAGTTATTTAAGAATATGCATAATTTTAATGATATCGTAAAGATATTTAAACATAAAAGAAATATAAGTATATGATTCTATTAAAACTGAATTGGATGTTTTGTTGAATAATTTAAAGTGTTAAAAGATATGACACTGATTCTGATTGTTTGTGCTAAAGTTTGAGAACTATTAAAGAATGAAATAATCTTGTCTTATTAGTTAGTTAGACTGTTATTCTAAAAATGAATTTATTTGTTATTATAGAAATGAGAAGATGAATTTAGTGATGTAAATTGGTGAATTTTAAATGCTAATATCTTAGTATTAGGTTATATAAGACCAGGATAATATTGTTGGTAGGGTTTATTTATATGGGAAGAAGAATATACTATATTGATGTATATACAAGTATAGCTAACATAGCCCTATATCTTGTTTATATTCATGGCAAGTGTTTATTTTTCTATGTGTTAAAGCTTAATGTGCCATAGTTCTGAATGAATAGCCTGGATATTATACTTGGTAGAAGAGGTTATTAAACAAATAAGTTATACCTCAGTTCATGTACACTGTGCTCATGATGGTTAGTTGATAAAGGTGTTAAGTTGAAGTTATAGTTTACCCCATATGCCTACTAGTTTATATGTTATTGAAATTTATTGGATTACATTGTAAAAGATAGTTGTTTTAAAATTGGAAATAATAAATAAGTTTGGAAATAGAGAATTGTTAAATTGGATAAGATAAGTTATGTTGATTAGACTAAAATAAGTGTAAAAAATTATAAGAACATAATTTCATCAGTGAAAGAATCATAAAACTTTTATAGTTAAAAATGATATTTATTTATTTTTTTTAGAAAATAAATAATTGACAATTTGAAAGAATTTATAATGATATTACTTAATTATTAAGAATTTTTTGAAAAAAAGACATACTTATAATGCATATTTTTATTTATGATTAAAGGTAATAGACTGAATCGTGTTGAATGAATGAAAGTAGTCATAAGTTTTACAAAAAATAATTTTATAACAACACACTAATACATCCATGATATTTAAAGTTTAAAGTAATAATTAGTAAGTAGCTTAGTTTGATGGTATGCTATAAATTAAGGTTGTTCACATGAATATTATTGAAGAATGACTATACAGAATAATAAAATATTTTTTTAAAAAATTAAATAACAAGGATAAGTTCATAATAAGAGTATCACCTATATTTTTTTTAAAACCTATAAATTAATAATATTGAATAACTGTAATAAAAAAGTTATATAATGATATTTTTTTAAAAAAATAAGAAATATTTTATTTAAGAAATGTTCTGTATCTTATATTTTAAGTCATTTGTTTTGTCTTGAAAAGTACCTGAATATAAATAGAATTCTATCAAAATGTAAATAATGTACATAATTTTATTGTTAAGTTTGTTAATAAAATTGTTAAATTGTTTTATAAGTCTTGGTGTTGACTCGATTTCTTCACATCACAATTACATAATCACAGATAATTATAATTAAGACATAATATTTGCACATCATAAATAAAATTTTTATTTAAGAGTTATATTTTATTGATATATTTTATTTAAGAAGTTTTACTTATGGTATTATTATGATGGTCATGGAATAATTACCAAAGATTTACATTAAATTATCTTAGTAATGATTGCCACATATTCTCAGATTATAATATCATACTAAATATATTTATTTAAGATGCCATATGGATAATAGAGAATTATCTTACAATTTTATTATAAGATATACAAGAATAACATTATAAATAGAAAGATAGGAGGAGTGAATTATAGATTAAAGATTAGTATTACTATTTGTTATTATTAATATTATTAAATTGTAGTTAGGAATGATATTAAATCCCTTATCATACTTGATTACAAAAGTTATAATTAATTTATCATTATTTTAAGAGAACCAGAGATAATTTGAGTTAAATTAGTTTTGAGAAAGATATTTAAAATTATTTGATAAAAGTAATTTACTTAATTAGTTTTGATTAAAGATATAGAGAGTACTATAAATGTAGTATTTGAGTAATAGGAATAAGGATAGTATTCTTATGCCATTAAGGTGATATCCAGTAGGAGATTGTCTTAATATATTCACTCTACCACTTGTAAACTCACTTCACAGCTCATGATTTGATTAGATTTTCATTTATTTCATTTTATAAAACCAGAACTATATTATTATTTGTTAAAGTAAGTTAATTTAATCTATTGATATTCTTAAAATATAGTTATTGTTAATTTAAATACATTTTAAAACATAGTTATTTATCTGAGCTAGATCAAGTGATTATAATTATATATTTCCTGGAGGTGAGGGTACAATATATATATATATATATATATATATATATATATATATATATATATATATATATATATATAATATATATATAATATATATATAATATATATATATATATAATAATTCAGACAAATATATTTAACACAGTATTCAAAATTAAATAATATATTCTTTACCAGAAGTACTTTCAATTGTTTCACTGACAATCTTTATCAACTGTTAATACAAACGTACAAAAAATAAAAACTTGCATTACCCATCATTCAATCTATTCAAATTTCCCACAATTCTGTTGTCTTTATATTAGACTATTGTTTATTCATCAAACCACTCTATTCCTAGATATCATTTTGCCTCTTTAATTTTAATGCTTTACTACACCTTTCAATTTGAATAATTTTTATATCTTTATTATTAAATTTAAAACCATAATTACATGTTTTATTACAATCAAATATAATTGAATTTATATTCATATTTACTGAAGATATATTTTCTTCCTGTACATGTTTATATAATGTCTTATGATCAATATATCGCTTTTTGTAATGTACATTTGGATTCTTTTATATATTTTATTCCCACAACTACCTTCCAACATATATATAACAGAACTTAATTCAAACTTAGAAATCTTGGCTTTGAAGTTATTTATCATATCATTTATATTATTTATATTGTGAAAATTTGAATAGATTTGAATGATGGAAAATAAAAGTGGTTATTTTTTGTAATGCTTGTATTAACAGTTGATAAAGATTGTCAGTGTGAAACAATTGAAAGTACTTTGGTAAAGAATATATTATTTAATTTTGAATTACTGTGTTAAATATTTGAATTATTATTATATAATTTAAAAATACAGACATTTAATGGTTAAAGTTATTTATATTGGAAATGGATTTAAAGCAATTAAACGGAATTTAGCTTTTAAAGGAATGTCTGAAAGTAACATTATAAAGTAATTATTACGTTAAAGTGCAGAATAAAGTTTTTGTATTCCTGTCGGATTTTTATGCATTTCCCAACTGTTGTTGTATTAAAATAAATAAGTTATGTAAATTGAGTTAAGATCTATGGATGATCTAAAAAATATAATACTTCGTAATATAATTGACCAAATGTAAAGTATTTGCTGTTTTATAATAGAAAGTATTTAAGAATGACAAATCATTTTATTTACGTTAATAATATTGATTATTTATATGAATAATAACAGATTTGTCAAACACGCTAATAATTTGCATTCAAAAATGATGGATAAATTTAATAGGAAAATTGAACATTTGTATAATAAAAGTTTCCAAAGAAATTGTGGTGACCAACCATAATATCTCTGTAGTTGATTTGAATTTAAATCAGCGTGCATTTCTAAATTTTGAATCTAAATACGTCAGCCAGAGGTTGGAAAGATTCTAGTATTGAATTAAATTCAAGCATTGAATATTCGCTTGATTTTCGTTAAAAATTGTGATTTAAATGATAAGAATAAAATAATTAATGAAATAAAAAATAAAACATTTACAGCAAAATGATAATGTCTAGTTAAAACAAATTTAATAATTTAAAAAATTTTTAAAAAGTAATAAATTAATTTGTTTGAAGGAGGACAAGGGTCTACGGATGTGCCTAATGAAACAGGATGAATAGGTAATATGAAAATTATGGATCAAATGAAGAAGCTTTGTTTTGAAAAAAGTGAATTAAATAATATGATACATATAGAATGAAATTTATTAATGACATTTTAATGACTGCTAAAAAGAAAAAGTTATTGATGCAAAGACATATTACAGTTTATATCCGTGGTCTGCAGTGTTTCCAAGAATCTTTGCAAATATAAAATTGCATAAAAAATTGTTATCCATTAAGAGTAATTGTTGATTTTGGTGGTGTTTTTTATTATAATGCTTGTAGATATATTGAAAAAAATAATGCAAGATATGACTGGATTTGGAGATTACATGATTTCATCATCATTTGATTTTATTAATAGGATTAAAAATATAAAAATTGATAATAATGATGTTATGTGTACACTTGACATATCTTGAAATGTATGGTTCAATTAATCTTATGTAATCAATAGAGATTATTGAAAGAGCTCTTGTTTTAAAATCTTAGATAATAATATTAGGAATTTTATTGTTAAAATATTAAGATTTTGAATGATAATATATATGTTAGGTTTAATGATTGCTTTTATAAAATGAATTTTGGTTGGCCAATGGGTCTTCCTGTGGTATCACAGCTTTGTAATTTTTTTATTTCTAATTATGAGGTTAAGATATTGTCTCAGATAAAATATAAAGGAATTAAAGTATATTGTAGATATGTTGATGATGATATTTATATGTGCACATAATGAAATAATAGTTAATTTGTTTAATGAGTTAAATATGATTAATAATGTAAAATGGGTGTTAAATGAAGAGAAGGAAGATTCTATAAAGTTTTGATATATTTATTAAAAGAAATAATAATGTGTTTGATTATAATATGATTTTAAAAGCCTGGTGGAAATTAGGGGTTATATTCCATATAATTCTAAAGTTCATATGAGTCATAAATTAGCTGGTTTAAAGTCATTTTTATTTAGAAATGATTATTTGTGCAAATTTATTAGTGATAAAATTGAAAATATTAATGTATATATTACTGATATGTTGAATGTTGGTTATGGAAGGAATATTATTTATAATACAATTACAAAATATAATCAAAATAAGAGTAATAATAAGAAAATATTAAATAAATTAAAAAGTGATAAATGGATTTCTATTCCTTTTATATCTAATCAACAAGCTAAATTAATTTATAAACTTTTTAGTGGTTTGTGTAGAATTTCTTTTTTTTCTCTTCAAATAATATAAATGATATGATAAATAACTCCAAAGCTAAGATTTCTAAGTTTGAATTAAGTTCTGTTATATATATGTTGGAATGTGGTTGTGGAATAAAATATATAGGGGAATCCAAATGTGCATTACAAAAAACGATATAATGATCACAAGACATTATATAAACGAGTATAGAAAGAAAATATATCTTCAGTAAATATGAATACTCCATCAATTATATTTGATTAAAATAAACATGTAATTATGGTTTTAAATTTAATAATAGAGATATAAAATTATTCAAATTGAAAGGTGTAGTGAAAAACAATAAAATTAAAGAGGCAATGATGATATCTAGGAATAGAGGTGGTTTAATGAATAAACAATCGGCAAATACAAAGACAACAGAATTGTGGGAAATTTGGAATAGATTGAATGATGGGTAATGCAAGTTTTTATTTTTGCATACGTTTGTATTGAAACAGTTGATAAAGATTGTCAGTGAAACAATTGAAAGTACTTCTGGAAAGAAGATATTATTTAATTTTGAATACTGTGTTAAATATATTTGTTTGAATTATTATTTAATATATATTAAAAATACAGACATTTAATGGTTGTAGTTATATATA
>JAQFVV010001804.1:0-46146 GCA_028023455.1 Epiperipatus broadwayi | reverse complement strand
AATTTGAAAGTATCTATGGAATGTAGGGATAATCCATTGAGTTTTGTGTGTTTCTGTAGATTTCTCAAGCTTATGGTTGCACTTTTCGCCCCTCTAATCAGATCAGTGCACATCTTGTGTATTTTCCTGATGAAGACTTTGGTAAACTTGACTACTGGGGTGAAATAGGATATTCTAGGGAATATTAGAATGTCGATGAGGGAGGACTTGGAAAACATGGACATGTAAACTTTGAATAGAGAGGATGCGATTCTCTGTGTGGATTGAAGTAGCTTAGATCTCCTCATGGCAGACATGGATTCAAATATAGGGAATCCCAAGAAGTTCTGAGGCTTTGCTGCAAATGGTCCTGGAATGGTCTTACCCGAAGATATATACCAGGCAGATGACTTGACCATATTAAATTTGAGGCTGGATTGATTGGAGAATTCTTTAAGTATTGATAAGACTCTTGGAATTAATTTTTTTGATGGAAGGAAAATGGCCAAGTCATCCATATAGGTGATGTGATGAATTGATGTATTTAAAATTGGGATATGAATGCCAGGAAGAGATCTCTCAATTTGAAGAAGCAGAGGGTTGAGGTAAGTAATGAAAAACAGGGCACTCAGAGGAGAGCCTTGTGGAATGGAGGATGTGGTGTAGAATGGGGGAGAAAGCTTCCCATTAAGTGAGATGCTCAATTCACAATTGTAAAGGAGGTTTCTAATAATATTTATGATTCCAGTAGAAATGTCATGCTCACCAAGTAAGTTTAAAAGAGTATTGAGTTGAATAGAATCAAAGGCAGCTGCAATATTGAGCTGCACAACCACTGGTCTAGATTGCCTGGGGGATCTGATGTGGTCAGTAATGATTTAAAAAAGATTGATAGTATTTGTGGTTGAGCTGCCCTTTTTTGCAAATTGATATTGCGAAATAAGGGGAAGAATTTTGTTTTGAATTTTGTCCTTGATGATAGATTCAATGACCTTGACCATCAGTGGAGTCATAGGGATGGGCCGCAGGTTCTCCAGAAGGAACAGAATTATGTTGCGCTTTAGAAATGGCACTATTGCTATGGGATAAAGACCACTGATTTCAGGGACACCAGAAGAAAGGTGATTAACCAAGTTGTACATGATTGGAACCAAGAATTTAGACAGGTGCAGTAGAAGGAAATGGGGAATTGCATGGAGCCCTGGATAAGTCCTTTCGGGCATCAAGGTTAACTTAGTCAGAACATCTTTCTCCAAGATGCCATGGTCAGAGGGAAGAATCCCATATTGAGTCCTGTTTAGAGTCAGGTGCATGAGTGAAAAACTTTAAGAACAAAAATTTTTTTAGAAGCATGTTAGATCCTGAGTAAAGGTTATTTCCAACTGTAATAGATGAAGGGGTGGGTTTCTTGTCTCTATGAACCAGAGCCCACCTAATGTAGCCCCTGGACCAATTGTGGGGCTGGTTCAAGAAAATTTTTGACTTTTTGATAGAGAGATATTCTGCCAAAATCAACTGTTTATTTTTGTATTGGGATTTCAGGTTGATTATGGATTCTATAGGAATTGTATCAAGGGGAAGATTTTTAAGGGTGTTGTTGAGTGATACAAGTTCTATCAGGAGTGAAGATAGCCCTTTATTATGTAATGTATAGTTTGAGATTAATGACATTAAAATATGGATAAAGGCAAACCAGGCATCGACTGGTGGCAAAGACAGGATATGAATTTTGTGAAAATATATGTACGCCTCAGAGATGATGGCTTCAGGTGATGTGGACTTGAGGAGGATTCTTGTGGTTGTGCTCAGACCTGGAATATTGGATGACTCAAGATTTAGAGATAGTTTAATGGATAATGCCAAGTGGTCAGAAAAGGCTATAGGTTGGAGTGAGGGGTCAATCAGAAAGTGTAGATCAGTAGTATAGTAGATTAGGTCTATGAGAGAGGTATACCTTCTAGTATAGAAGAAAAAGGCATTCGGAGAGAAGAAGCCCTCTCCACTCATGAATCTGGTATTAAGGTGATGTATATATTTGAATGTAAATTTCTGGTAGGAGGTGTAAAGTCCCTGAGGAAAATCATTGGATAAGGGTTGGAAGCAATTGTGATGTTAATCTGTTGGATTATCTGTTGAATTAGTAATTCATTTCGGTAGAGGTGCACATAAATTATATTTAAAGTGAAGGCTTTGTGGAATAAGGTGGCAATAATTATATGTGGGTTTATATAGTTAATTTTAAAAGATTCAAATGGGCTACTATTGGAGATTAAGATTGCCACTCCAGCAGCAGATGAAGGAGAAACTGAGTGATGAAAATATCCCAGATTGCCAAGGAGGCTCAGGATTTTGGGGTTTGAAAATTGGTGCAATTTGGTCTCAGAGAGACATACAATATGTGGTGAGTATTGCTTAAACCATTTGGCCAATGCATCCACTCTATTTAAGGAATTCAGCCCCCTTATATTAAGTCCCCCTATATTGAGCCTCATGAGGCATTATTTTAACAGATAAATATTGTGTATTTATTGGGCAATTGGCAATAAATTTGGAAATGATTAAATGAGTTTTGAATGTGTGATCATGCACTCAGCAACAATTGGTCCTACCAAGAGGACATATCCCAGTTGCTTTTGGTGTTCTGGATCACAAGCCATCCATGTAAGAAACCCAGTACTAGCTTGTTGCAGATCCACTATCTGGCCAGAGACTCTCTCTCCAGACTCTTTGTAATGCAGGCCTTCAACAGAGTCTGGTTCAACATTCGATGCCCTGGAGGTCTTAGGTAGCTTTAATTTAATGTCCTTACCTGGAATAGGGGTTTGGCAAGGTTTGCTTGTATCTTTATTGGGTAATTCACAATTTCTTGTTTGACTATCCGCCTTAGGAACAGGCTTGCATTTTTTCCCAGGTTGCTGAGGGATAAGATATTCGGAGTCTGAGGAGTCCATGCTTTTGTTATTTATTTTTTTCAAGTATAATTTGTTCACTGAAGATTTGGAATCCATATTTTGTTCATTTGCCTTCCTTTTGTTGGGCAGAGGCAAAGGGGAAGTCTCCTCCATGACTGAACATGTTGACTCAAAAGACTCATCCAAAGCACATGTGGAGAGAGCAGGTGAAGGCAAAGAGTCAGGGCTGACCTTATCAACAGGAAATGATAAAGAACATGTGGAGTTTTCTACTGTTTCAGATGCTGAAAGGACCACTGGAGATGTTAGAGAACAAGTGGAGCTTTCCATTGGTTCAGGTGCTACAAAGTCAGGCATGGACATGGGAGTCTCCACAGTCTGCATCACTGGACTAGAGTTACAGAGGTGAGTTTTGCTTTTAATTCTTTTGCAATTGTGGCAAATTCTGGCTGGGCAGTCCCTCACTAAGTGGCCTCTTTGGTGGCAGAAGAAACACTGTGGAGGAATACCATGGAAGGTAATGACAAGAGGGGAAGTGTCCGCATAGTAGAGAGTGGAAATGTCATTGGGGTTTGATTCCTTATTCAGGGAAAGATCAAAGAAGGCAATATTCAAATAAACTGGAAGGTCTATGCCCTTAATCAGTTGATATCTAAAGTTTGATACTTTGCCATAGGGCTTGAGTATTTGCTGCAAATCACTCTCCCTAAATTTAAGGTAACAATTCCTTATTTTGCCTGACAAGATTTTAGGATGATTCATATTAATATTACAAATGATTTTTCCATCAAGATACTTGAAGGATTTTTGGAAGATTAATTTCTGAGTGGGATTGTTGAACTCAATTACCAAGTATCGATTATTGGGATGTTGCAAAATTTTATGAATCAGATTCCATAATTTTTTCTTTGTTATCTCATAATATAGTTCATTAATTGGGAATTTAAAATGATCACAAGAAGTGTTGGTGACAGCTAAGATTGAGGTGCTATCACTGTGGAAATTAAGAAATGATTTATATAATTGGGGAGGAATAGTATTATTGAATCTGTTTACTATTAAGTCAATTTCTTTTTGCTCTAGATTTAGATTGAGTGTGTTGGGATTGCTACAAATATCAGTTAAGTTCTCCTCAATCTCTTCATCAAATAAAGTGAATAAATCTTTGTGATTTTTGAAGCTTCCCATGCCATAACGTTAGGCTCAGTAAGGCCTGCCTGTGTAATGTTAGCATAGGAGGGTTTGCTGTTAATTAATATCTTAGGTTGATTTTGGGAAGGGGAGGCATTTAAATTGGAAGACTTTTTGAGAAACTTTTGATTTATTAGAAAAATTACCGTTGCTATTTTCCAAGCTTGGGAAATCTGAATTTTTAACGATCTCACTGGAGGCTTCATTTTGAAGGTTATTGGTTTGAAATTTAGACTGTGGATCCTCTGTGGTGAACTTTTGAGAATATGTAAATTTTTTTATTGACAGTAGCATCTGTGGATGGAGTGGTAGGCTGCAAAGAACAAAAACCTGTGTTATTTTGCATTTCCAAGATGGCTTTTTCTTCAACTTGTTCCATTGAAGGTTCTGAAAACAGATAATAGCTTCTTCAGAATCAAGCAACTTAGCCCTCTTAATTAAGCAGAAAGGTAGGAAGTTCAAACATCAAAGAAAATGGTTTTCACAAGGAAAGACCCAGAAAAACACAGAAATAACTAATTTTCTATAAGAGCCTAGGAATCAATACAGTTTATTAAAAAAAAAAAGCCATACTTGCAAAACTTCATCATACTGGATACAATGAAGAACAAGCTAATGAAATGATAAAATAAAAAACAATCCTTTTAATAAAGATTTTGTATCTCTAATAACTGATCAAAAGTCAAATGAGACAATATAAATAAAATTTAGTTTAAGCAAAAGAAAAAAATATTGAAAATGATTAAACAAATAAAATTTATAAATGTGAAATTCCACAGAAGGTCATGCAAATGTGACTCAAATTACTGATTTTTATTGAATTTTCAAATGAATGCTGATCTTATAAATTTTATAAAAAATGACTATATTTTATTACAAATTTTAAACATTTGTTTGTGCTATGCAATTCTAGCAAAATAGAAATTTCTACCAACTCATTAAAATTTCACAGAGATACTCAATTCAATAAAATTATTCTGATAAACTTAAAAATAGAAAGGCTATAAGGTCTAATGGAAGAGCTTGAAAAACGTTAAAATGGATCAACTTCAAAATTATTGGATTTTTTTTTTTGGAAAATAATATCTTTAAAATTACCTTATCTGATCTTAGAAATACTTCTGTGGTTCTATTTTATAAATATATAAACTATCTTAAATATACTGATAATTTTCTATTACAATAATAGATATATTAATCTTTAATTAAAGTTTAAAATATATATATGGGTTAAAAATTATTTAATAAATTTTATGCTAATAATCAATAAAGGTATTTATCTGGGGGAATGTATTGCAGGAAATTTGGCACATTTAGAATAAAGTGTAATAATAGGGGAAAATATATATATATATTTAATTTAATATTTAATGAAAAGTATTATTGATTAAGTGAAATAAAAATAATTGTCTGTTTAATTTAATTCATTAATAATTATTGCTAATATTTACACTTTTTTTTTCATTTTATTTCATCTTATTGTCTTTGGTTACTGTTGTTAGTGTAGAACATAATCATCATGGATCTCTGATATTATTTGTTATCTCTTAGAACTACTTCTAACAATGGAATTATGTATTGAGCAACCCATCTCTTTAATTATAATCACAAAATTTCTAATTTCAAGTTTATTGTTAGTGTTTTTTAAATTTGTATACCTTTTTTAAAAAACTATAATAGCCAGACTAATAAGTAAAATCTAATAATGACAATAAAAAATTTCATTAAGATTGATTTTCAGATTAAATCATTATTAGAAAATGTTACTTTCTATGAGTCTCTATATTGTATAATAGTTGCATATAAATATAAAGAAGTATTATATAAAGAATAGGAAACTATTATTATTAATAAGAGCTAAAACAAAAAAAAAAGAATTATAAATATAACTCTAATTCTAGACATTAATACTCTTGCTTTTAAAGAATATACTTAGTCATTCATTAAATATTGAAATTGTCAACATAGATAATATTTTGGATATAATTAAATTGTCAGCAATATATGGCAAATGGTTTACTTATCTTAAATCTTGATAAATAAAATATTTAAATATGTTTGTTCAAAATAAAATTATTGAATTTTTAATTAACTAAGTGAATAAAGGTACTTGACATGAAGCAAAATCATCTTTGGCAAAGCTTGAGGGATTACTAAAAATATGTCAGTTAAATATTCTAATTTGTTATGTTGATTGGCTGAAAAAAAAATCAATGTTATTTTAAAATTGAGATCTTAGAATAAATTATATTAAAAAAACAGCAAACAATATTTAGCTAAAACCAAAGATGGTCAAATAATGGAATCTATCACCTAGTTAGTTACTAAATCACTTTTAGATGAACAAAAAGCAAATACATAAAATCTAGTCTGAAAATTTGAATATAGCACTACTATTTAGTTATCACTGATTATTTAAAATTACAATAGAAGATTCTGAAATAGAGTAAATAAATTGAATTGCTGTTTTTAATGCAGACATTGAAAGTAGACAGAAAAATTCATGAGTTGTTTTGTTTGAAACAAACATACATTGCTGAATTTAAAATTGATGAAGAACTTTTGCAATTCATAGATATTTTAGATAAGACATCCTATATAATATGGTCACCATAATGTTTTCTGAATGAAAATGAACTAAAAATCATAGGATGTTGCTCCAATCATTAAGATAGTAGGATTGCTTTATGTATTTAATAATTAATCAAATGGTTATAAGTTAGGGATTCAATAAAAGCTTGATCATTGGAAATAACAGAACTGGATTCATGATCTACAGATCTTGAGTCATCACTGCACCAAGCATGCACAGATTATTATATCAGAAAAAAAAATTTTTTTTTAATAATCTCTTAGTCATATATTCTTTAAAACAATGTCAGGTATGATTGAAATAGACAAAAACATTAGTTGATTTATGATGAGTTTCTTCACAGAATATTAAAAATTAAATATATATAAATGACATAATCTCTCATTCAAATTACATATAATTAGAGTCAATATTCTATTAGCAAACATTAGATAAATAAATGTGTAAACATTACTATACCATCAAAGCCAATTAAAAAAAGAACTCTAAGATAACAGTTTAGTTTTATGACATACAATAAAATTTTAAAATTTTACACACTTTCAAGATGTAAAATAACCCAGTCTTTTCAAAATTCAACTGCATGAATTTATTATCTCTGGATTACCTATCCTCTATATGTTCCAGGAAGTAAGTTAATTGATTCACTAGTTGTGAAAAATATAATACAATTTTAGACATTTTTATATGTGATCAATAATTTAGTATATTTTTTTCTTGATGTAAAAAATATATATATTTCATTAAAATTATTTACAAATGATATTAAATCATGTGTTTTGTTAATGATTGTATTGGGAAATCAAAATCACCTCTTAAAACATTTAGTTTCTATTGTTGGTCTTCAAAAGATAATGCTAGGTTTGTTTTGCAATTACATCACAATAATTTTGTCTAACTAAAATGTCACAGCAAAGAAAGACATCAAAGTGATAAGATTTATATTGTATTAGTAAAGGTTGTAAAATGAAGGATTAAGAAAAAAAATTGATGTTTGTGATATAATTTATTTAAGTGAGAACAGTTATTAGTTACAATTCCATTAAAAAAACCTCTAATGAATAATATATAATTTGCAATAATTAATTTACTCTTAAATAATACAGAAAGACCCCAAAAAAGACTACATGCGAGATGGATGAATGAAATAAGAAAGTGTGCAGGGGTGATGTGGAGAAGAAAAGCTAAAGATGAGAGAAGATTGATTGAACTTGGAGAGACCTTCATCCTGCAGTGGATTGATAATGGTTGATGATGATGACACATTGATAATTCTAAAGGATGTATTTCTGAGAGATTAATTGAGCATTTGCTAGAAAGACATGAAAGGCAACTATAATATTTTTTTCTGTTTTTTTTTTTTTTGAAATTGTCTAAATGAAAATTATGGTACTCTTAAAAAGAATACCAATTTCAGAAAACTTACATAAAAAAACACAGAATTTAAGAAAAAAATTACTGCTTTGAAAAGTTATTCATATAAAAATCTAAATAGCACTGCTAACTTCATTCATTTCATTCACTACTATTTCAAAATATTATAAACAAAAAAATTACATATTTGCAAAAAAAATTTCATTTGTTACATATTTGCACAATGGATTCAACTTATAAGTATATGCATATCTTTTCCAAAAGCAAGTTGGTTAACTAAGCAACACAATACTATGATAATGTGATAACATTAGACCCTATTGGTAATAGTTAGTACTTGCTTATTACCTTCTTAACACAATTTATTTATTAACTTAATTTTAAAACTAAATCAAGAGAAGTGTTTTTTAATCAGGATTAATAGAAGTAGCAAATTTCTGGTGATAGTAATAAAATTTGAATATAAGAAAATTCAATGGTAAGTTTCATGAAAGATTAAACAATAGCAAAAATAATTTCAAAATAAAAATTTTTTATTTAATGATGCTTTGGATTTAGTAATCAAACAATTAAAATGAATATTCAAAAGTTTAGAAAAGGTTACAAGCTTATTTAAAACTTTTTTTTCTGAAAATTCATACATTAAATGTTAATAATATTAAAAAAATAAATAAATAAATGTGAAGTGTATTTATGACTTGGCCTAATTATTATTTATTAAATATTCTCTTCTGTGTACTATATGTTTTAGAAACCAGAACTGCTTTAATTTTGTTTTTGATATCTTATGTTTAACTACAAATACTAAACAAGCTCACAAAATTAAATTTAGTAAAAAAAAAAACAAACTATTAAAATATTCATTAATTTAATAAAAGCAATTTTGTGAATAGAAAGTGGAAGAGTTATAGATTTAGAAGACATTTTTGTTTCTTAAAATATTAATAATAACAAAAAAATGCCACTTTGAATTTTCCATTCCTATACAATGTAATTTATATATTTGTATATCTTTACTGTTTATATGCCAATAAACACATCAGTGCTACTAGAGCATGATATCTTACTGCCATACAGAATAATAAACAACATATCAATGATAGAAGAAAAATAAAGTATTGACAAGAAAATATTCATATTTAAAATTAATACAAATAATTTAAATAGCAAAAAAAAAATCAATGGCAATACACATAATAAATAAAATCACAAAAGTAATATATTTAGCAATCTACTAATATAAACTAAAAAGATCATATGAAATACTTAACATTGCTGTTATGTGAAAGGAGACATCTTTGATTCCATTTAGAGGAAATGAATCATGCAAAGCAAATCTTCTTCTTGTTGCAGTTATTAATACTATATGATTATTCATATAGTAAACAAACATTAATGGACAGGTCATTAAACACATCAGCTAGTATTGTGAATTTATTAGTTTTTTACTCTGAGTTTAAGATCAAGCAACATCATGGTCTTTTTTGTCAGTTGCCTGGTAGTTCTTAACTGAAATATGAGTTGAGTTTCTTGCAGGTGGAATAAATGCATGTGTAAATGAACTTTTTGTTAAAATAAATACTTACAATAGTAACAAATAAAACTAAATCATGGCCTTTATTCCTAGGAGGCTGTAGCATCACAAACCTAGGCAACAATTGGCAGCTGAAAACAGAAGGTGCTAAGATTCTCCTAATTCCAAATGCAGACTTCCATTTTATTTAGATATTTACAACTGCAGATAATTTTCAAGTGAAGGAACATTGCAAGAATTGGAAGAACTGTCTAATATTAAATGAGACATTATTGGACTTTGTGAAGTTAGAAGAAAAGGTGAAGAGATAATCGATTTAAAAACTGGATATATACTATACTATAAAGACACAAATATTGGAAGCATGAGTGGAATAGGATTCATTATAAATAGTGGAAGAATAACTTTTTGAAGATTGATAGCAAATCAGACAGGGGCAAAATTAATTATTCAACTTAATAGTAGATATCAAATGCAGATAATTTAGGTTTATGATCCAACAAGTTCTCATTATGATGATGTAGTAGAGGACTTTTATATGAATGTACAAAAGACTTAATCAGATCAAACAACATTTTAAAATTATCATGGGAGACTTTAATACTAGAATTGGACAATTGAAAGATGAAAATGCAGTGGATAAACTTGGTTATGATGATAGAAATGAAAGAGGACACATACTAAGAAAAAGTTTATATTATGAATTCCTTATCTGAGAAAAACACTAAATGAAAATGAACATGAAAGCATCCAAATTGGATTATATTTTGACTAATAGAAGATATGTATTTTAAGATTGTCATCTTTTTATTAAATGTTGTTGGAATGCTTTTGGTGGAAATAACTTAATATTAAAAGGAAATATGCCTGTGTTTGAAAAGGAATATTTTTTTAATAATTGTGTTTTATCAGTTCTTACTTATGGATCTAAGACTTGGATACTTAACAGAGGAGCAATATAGAGACTTCAGACAACTCAATGGAATGCAGAGAAATAAATGTTAGAAGTCATAAGAAGAGAATGAAAATAAAATATATAGGTAAGAGAATAAATAAGTGTCATTGATATCATTGAAAGAATTAAGAAACTGAAGGGTTGGGCTGGATATATTTCTAGAAGAGATGATAATAGAGGGACGTTAAAATCTTAAACTGGATTCCAAGAAATTGTGAAAGATTTACTACATATGAGATGGATGGCTGAAATAAGGAAGTCTGTTGGGTGCTGTAAAGAAGAAATGTTAGAGATCAGAGAAAGGTGGATTGCACTTGAAGAAACCTTTATCA
Source organism: Epiperipatus broadwayi (assembly GCA_028023455.1). Classification (NCBI taxonomy): domain Eukaryota; kingdom Metazoa; phylum Onychophora; class Udeonychophora; order Euonychophora; family Peripatidae; genus Epiperipatus; species Epiperipatus broadwayi. The sequence continues at coordinate 35,276 of JAQFVV010001804.1, read as the reverse complement.
TGCAACGAATTGGTAATGGATGATGATGAATAAACAAAAACATATTTTATTTATAGGAAAATGAAAATAATATATATTTCAACAAGCTAAAAGTAATGAATAGCATTAACTGAACAAAATCAATGCAGAAAAATATAAATAACTTTTTAACAATTACAGATATACTTAAAGAAGTAATCAATGGCAATGAATATGTTAAATATAAGTAATCACTTAGAAATAAAATGCAAATTCATAAAAAATAAAATCCAAAATATAGTGGTTAGCATAGCTGCCTTCCAAGCAGCTGGCCCAGGTTCGCTTCCCGGTCAACGCATTTGACATATGAGGGGAAAAAAGGTAATCCATTTACAGGCATAATATAGTTAAGTAAAGCATATATTATTCAAATTTTTCTGCAAATGAAGAATTTTTATTTATTACACAAAATATAAAACAAGATCTATTCATCCTACACAGTTTGTTGCTAAATATATTATTTACATACACTTTGCCATCAATATGTGGCTTAATATGGTGATTAAACTTCATACTCTAGAAAACAAGTACTTCTCTCATTTATTTAGTATTTACTTTTAGCATAATTTCAGATTATGAGAAGCCTTAACACTTTAAAGACTTGTGTCTGTTACCCACTTAGAATCCTCTCCCCATCTTCCATCAACTTTTATTGAATGCTTTAAAATACATATAAATAGACGCTATATAAATTGAAAGAATAAAAATATATAACATTTCAATGATAATAATAATAAAATGTATTTTGTAATTTTAAATGTGTAATCCTTTATCGTTAACTTAATTAGAATATTTATAGTAAAAAAAAAAAGGTAAAATGTTTGTTTTATGATTATTGTAAGGAAGGGAGTATTTAATTTGTTAATGGAAGAGGAATACTATATTTGCTGCAGGCATTTTATGACTTCCTTTAAAAATAATGGAACAAATATTCTATTTAAAAATGAATATTCCATTAAATCCTGCATTGTTATAAAAATTTGTCGGTTTATAATTTAAAAAAATACAAACTGAACAAAAATATTAAACTAATTATCTTCTGCAAATATAAGTTGTTGTTTTTTTCATATGTCAAATGCGTTGACCGGGAAGCGAACCCGGGCCAGAAGTTGCACTACAAAAAGTCATGTTTTGCAGAATCCAAGGCCAAATAGAAATGAGAAGGGGGGAGTGCATTTAACAATTTAAAGAAATCAAGTTTAATAATGGCATATTAACATATTTATATTTCTAAAATGCAAAATAAAATTAAATTGGAACATATTTATGTTATATAAATGATGTATAAATATGCAGTGTATAGGCTATCAGTGAATGGTATCTATAAGTATCAGATTGTAAAATGAACTTAATAAGCAGTACTTTTGTAGAATAAGATGTTAGCTCAACAAAGACTAAGTATTGTTTCTGTTACAGACTTTTCTATCTCTTTTCATTGCATTTTCTTTTATTATTTTCTATTTTCCTAATGTCTTCTATCTCTTAAGTTGGTAGAAAATCTACTCTTTATAAACCTTTTATTCCATTAGTTTTATACTAGTCATAATAAAGAAAATGAGTATTTGGGCAAGTAATTTTCAATTTTTTATTACATGAATAACATTTCTGGCTCAGACATTTTTGTGAATGTGAGCGTGTGTGTGTTCAAATAAGTTGTGATGAGGAAGGGAGGATTTAACAAACTGAAAATTATTAATTATGATTTTGCATGAGGAACTACAATCATTAATAAGCTACCCTGAAACTGTATTTGAGACATGAAGATAGTGATAGAAATAAATGTAATTTTTAAAATTCTTATTAAATATACAATCTTGAAACAAGCAACTTTTTTTAATGCCAATTCTTTAAAAGAAAATGAAAAAATGTACCTGAAGCTAAAAAGTTATCAAAAAGTTTGACTTATATAATTATTTTTAGAGGAATTAATTCTTTACAGAAGAAAGTTTAAGTGAATAATAAATAACTACAAATTATTTTGGAAGGCAGATCATTAAATTTATTTATGATGTTAAATTTATTCTAAGGTCTAATTTACTATTTTCTATTCTTGGGATTCTGAATGTATCATTAAAGGCCTAATGGTATTAAAAGTTGTTTTTCACAATAGTATTTATACACATTTCATATTGTTTACTCATGTACCAATATTATATTCAAAGTTTACAGAAAGAAACCTTTTATTTTATTAAAATACCAATTTTTTTTTTCATGGAAATTTTAATGATAATGGTAGAAACTGTACATCATGACTAAAAGTTATTGGAAAATAGCAATATTTGATCTGTTGTTATTAAATTTTTGTGCATCATATGAAATAACATTTATTAATATTTTGTTTAATATAATAATCATTATAAAAATTGTGTTCATTTATGCTAAATACAATATTTTATAAATTATGTTTCAGTTAGGAGTCAAAATTTATAGTTAGTTAATTCCATAAGAACTTATAATAACATATTCACATGATTACTATCTCATACTAGCACATAATTGTTATTAAACAATTCAAAACAAAGCAAAACTCTCCATACAGTAGTGTCATCTTGTGCATTAGATCCTAAGATCTAGGTGCAGTGCTCTCAGATCCAAGGTTCCTCACTGACAAAGGCCACAAGCCAGAAACTAGTCTGGGGATATTGGATGAGTAGGCACTAGATAGGGATTTTATGCACAAGCCTTCTGGCATCCATTGATTGCTCTTCTTGGCACAAGATGGCACTACTGTATGGAGAGTTTTGCTTTGTTTTGAATTGTTTAATAATAACATATTGTTGGACATATTATTGATTAGTCATATTCTAACGTTAAAATGCTAATTGCATAAAAAATGTTAACAAACTCAGTCTCTTTACAAAAATATTGGTAGAAAATTTGTTTTTTGTTTTTTAAAAGTACCTGCTATTTATACTAAATTTCAACAGTTGTTGAATATTAAAATTATCAATTTGGATTGTGAAGCTTTCTTTACATGTTACTGATGCATGAATTTTCTTAAGAAGTGTGTTAACAAATGTGACAAAATCCATTATGGGAATCACTAAAACGAAGAATCCATATTAATTTTGTAACAATGCTTGTATTAGTGACTGATTAAAAGTAAACAAATAGGACTTTCTGCTTGTCAAAATAATGTAATCAATGAGAAACTTAATAAAAAATATAGGGATTTAATACAGAAGTTCAACATCTGACAAGAAAATATAAGAATGAGTAGTGGATTGAAAATGAGATAGAAAATATAATCATTTGCTGATTATGGTCACTTTATTTTAATTTTTTTAATGTTGAAAATAAAATATTGATCAGAAAAGTGGTACCATAGCTTACTGAACAAATGTGTAACACTTTTTTTTTATATTATAATGGTGATTATTTGAGTAGATGAAGGGGAAAAATTGATCACTTGTGAATAATGATAAAAGTATTTTGTGAACATAAATTTTGTCAAATCATTTAAATTTGGGCAAAAATATCCAACATGATGACTTTAAAAAGTTTCAAAATAGAGCCTGTTAGCTGAAAACTTTTTAAAGAAATACATGGATCTACCAAATTCTATTTCCTATTATTATGCTTCTATTATTTCTAATTTATACAAATAAAGAAATTAAATAAACTGCATTAATTATCATAAAATATCATTATCTTCTACTAAAGCAAAAGTATTTTCAGAATATTTATTGAATGGGTAGGTTGCAGTTATAAATCAATGGTTTCTTGAAATTTAATGAGCTTTTAGAAATTCAAAAAGCATTATAAATAAAATTTCTGTTGCTAGGAAAGTGCAAATAAAATGAACATAAACATGATTTTCATGATATTTTGATTCTGTCAAGATATTTGAATTAAACCAAATCAAAAAAAAATTATGGCATTATTTAAAATTAGCTTGTTATTTACTGAAATTTATTCAAATTATACAAATTCTACAAGATGAAGTATTAGAATACTTTATTGATAGTTGCAAAAAATAGCATTTGAGTATTTATCATAATAGTATGGATATGTCTAATAATTTATAACAAGCATAGTTATAAACATTTTTAATATATATAATTTAGATAATTTATGCACCAAGTTGGGCTGCTGTATCTAACAGTGTGCTTTATGTTATATATATATTTTAATAAACCTATAAATAAATTGTGGTTATTCTCTGATCAATAAATTGAATGATATGAAGAAGTGGATATTGTTTGTAAATTTGGTAAAAAATGATTCTTTAGCAATCTGACTTGTAAATTACTATAATAACATATTTGGATTTAGTTGTTTTGTGAATTAGATTATATATATTATAACACTAGTAGCAGCAGTGTAAATGATATAGATTTAAAGAATAATGCATGTGTGTGTACTTATGCATATATATATATAAGATAAAGAGAAAATATGTAGTTCATAAATAAAAGGACATTTCAATATTTTTTACTTTCACCTATTTCAAATCGTAGAAAATAAAATTTTATTGATTTTGATAGAAAATAATAGGGTGAATTCAAATCCAGGCAAAAGAATTATGAATTAATAACATTTTTTTATTGTAAATAAAATAAGAAAAGTTGGCAAAGAATTTTCTCTTTTGTAATGCATAAACAAAAGAAAGCAAATCGCTATCCCGGCCGATGCTTTGACATGTGAAAAAAAAAAAAAGACAAAAATTTTTTTTTTCTGGAGTCTGAGACAATAGACAAATCTTCACTTTGGTAGGTGTTGTAGATAACAAATAATATAATCTGCATTATGTATGTGCAATGGCTAATGAAGCAGACAATAAGCAGTTAGTCAATCAACAGTCTGACTTTAATTCTAAATGGCAAAATATACCTTAAAGCCATAGAAGTAAGCCATCTGGAGAAGAATTTGCCTTGCTGCTAATTGAAATTAAAAATTTATAATAAAAGCTATGATAATATTTTACAATATTAAAAAATGTTATGTCCTGAAAGGCTAGGCAGAACAAGTAGCATATCAGTCAAAAACCCTGAACGTGCAACTCAGTCCAGTAAATGATACCTATGTGAAATTATATTACCACCTCTTATAATCTGCTAGAAAAAGAAAAGAACTTGACTACATAGCTAAATTGCCAAAGACTTATATATATTTGATATTTACTATACTAATACAAAGCTAACTTATGTGTCTAATGTGTGAAGAGAAGAAAGCTAAATTTCCTAAAAATTTATGAAAAGACCAAATGTAATTGTGGAAAAGAAAACATATCTTAAAAAACCTAAGAGGAATGATATTAAAAATTGGTGAAAAGTAAGATATTAAGATAATAAAAGATAACCTATTCCTTTTTATAATATGAAAAAGATTTTAAATTTATGAAGATTAAAAGAAATTCAATATTGTGTAATGGTATCCCATATTTTGTGTGATATAAACTCAAATTGAAAGCATATGGATGAGTTGTGTTTCACTTTACATATATATATTGTAACCAGTTGAGTTACATAGCACACAATAGTGTAGTGTGTGGGTGCATATATATATAAAGGAAAGGAGAAATAGATATAAACACAGACAAAAATTGTAGTAGATATTTTCTACATGCATTGAAATGAAATAAAAAAATAACTCTGATTTAAAATATTGTTTTATAAATTAAACTTTTAAAAGATCTGAATAAATATAAGTATTGTATTATTATTATTCTGATTTTGAAATTTAAAAACAAGTGTGGTATTTTGGAAATCTTTTAATTAATTTGTAAATTTCTATTATCTAAATGAAAACATATATATCACACTTTGATAAAATTTCAAGCTTGTTTTCAAAAGAGATTAGAGAGAAAAAAACCCACTGTTTTTAAATTTAGTCTTTTTATCACTTCGGATGATTCTATAAAAGGGCTGATAAAAATATAAGCTGCAGTCTGGATACTAGTTTTTGTCAGCTGCAAAGTTGGTTACAATATTTTGTTGCAGCTTTTTGAAGTTTGCAGCAGTTGGTTTTAGTTGACCATAGAGCTGTCAGAATAGCTAGCAAAGTTATACAGAGTTCCTATGAAGATCTAAGGGAGTACTAGTCCAGTAGCTGTCCCATAGTTTACTGCAGAATTTTGATTCATGAGACCAGGGTCACTTCAAATGGATCAACTAGCTACTTAAATATGTTCTAGAAGACAGCTTGCCAATAATGGACAGAAGAAAGCTCATGACCTAACAAATCATCTGAATTGTACCTCTTCCTGATACTGACAATGCTGACAAATTACTTTAATACTTTTTCCCAATGATGACAACAAACCTGGATTATATTTTTCTGATGGACCAAAAAACCAAGTTTACTAAAAGAAAGCTTGAAGAAATTGGTGTACTTATGCTGCTGTTTATCTATATACCAGAGAACAACAGATAAATACATTGCATGTATATACGGTAAGTTATTTCATTTTAATATTCCTTAAAATGACTTTTAAAATTATAAATTAATAACTTAAAGTTAAACAGGGTAACTTTTACTTGAGTTGAAATCTGACAGTATATATAATAATGAAATTTTAAATGATTTCTTTGGTCTGAGATGACAGATATATAAAACAATTTTATTTTTTGTTTATTAAAAAAAAAAGACATTTTATATTTAGAGACTTTGATAATTAATTAATCAACAAGTACCTGTCAAACAAAAGTTGACTTTATTTAGTTTGAAAAGAAAAAAAAAGAGAACTTATAAACTGCTAACTAATTTTAAATTATATCTATGTTTTGTTTATACACATGTATATTATTATTGTAACAAATTAAAATATGTAATTTTTTGTCAGTGTGCGAATACATGCACACACACACATGTAAATTTTTAAACATTTATAATATTTTTTATATACAACTATAAAAGGTTAATCATGTATTTATTATTTTATATGACGATTGTAATATAAGTCAATTGTACTGCATATTTATGTGTGAGCATATATGTCAATGCTTGTAAATAGGACATATATGCAAATTTTAATCATTTTTTGTTATTATTGAATATTAATTGTATATTATAAATCGTGCATATGTGCACATATATACATAAACTATAGTAATAACTTGAATTGTGTATTATAATTTTGTAAATCATAAATGTGATAATGTTTTTTTTTGTATAGTAATCAAAATCAGAAGGCTTAATTTATATGTGAAGAGCTATAATACCATTTTTTATTGTTATTAATAAACTTATTTAATTGTTAAAATTTGTTTCCATCATCTCTTGGGCACATACAGTAATAGAGCTTATGTTCTTTGAGCTAGATTCGAGCACAGGATGAATATATAAATGGGGACTATATATTAGTGCTTTTGGGCATCCAGTGATGATCAATCATCATCATCTTGGTTGGCGCATAAGATTTTATTCTTTAAAGCCCATGCTCTATATTTTATTTTAATTTAGTCTTATTAAAAGTTAAGTTTATAGTTGGCCAGTACAAGTGGCCTGAGCATTGATGATAATCAACATGTTTGAAATGTCCCAGCATTATTGTTTCAATTTCTGATTATTGGGTATTCTAATGGATGAGCACTAAGTTGGTGCATCCAAATTAATGGTTAAATAATTGCCCCAAGATGGCAATGGCTCAATAATCAGCCTGGTCTACAGAAGACCCAATTCTGATCCATTCACAAGGTGGTAAATTGATTTTATTATATTTTATTGTGGATCATTCATGATGATGAATGGTATTTTGAGTATTACTTATACTTACTTTTTATTATAATGCTGGTTGATATATAACTGATGTATAGTTATTTTAGTAACTCCAAGGAGTGAATAGCTAGTCTCTCAATGATCTCTCAGAGATTTTCTAATCTCATGTTTCTTTAATTAATTTTAGATTTTGTTTATTTGTGGGGTGATGATGATTTGTTATCACCCCAGTTCAAACTCTTCTTCCTATCACACCATTTCCATTTCCTACACCCCATCCCATTACAGTATGCTTGTGTGGAGTTATTAAAAGTAAGGACTGAAATAGATGAACTGTTTGTGTTAATGATTCTATGTTTTACTTTATATCTATACATAAAATTACTAAATGGGAAAAAACTGAATATCTGAATTTGTGTGTTGGAAATAGATTCAATATTATAAAATACTGATTTTTATAACTATATATGAACTTACTAAATGGAATAAAATATATAAATTATTCATTCAATATTACAATTGATTGTTATATCTATATGTGAACTTACTAAACAGAAAGAGGATAAAATATTTGAACTTTTTATCTTAATAACTTTTATGCACAATTGGAAATTTACATTTAAAATTTACATTATCTAGTTACAATCAAGCTATCTATGTTTTGTTTTATTAATAAATGGCTATTTTATTATTTATTAATCCATTTGTTTGTTTTTAGTAAGATTAAATGTTATAACCTTAACACCCACATATACTAATTTACAAAAATATCCACAACTCTGAGAATATGTGAATCATTCAAGAGTGTGCTGGGATACTACTGTAAAGATGATGATTGTTATATGAAATAATTCTAAGTAAACATTTGGCACCTGGAATTTCTTTAACTAAAAACCTATATCAAACAAAATAATTTAGTCATTATGCTAATAAAAACTAGCATCATCATTCCTGTTGTTGAATTAATTTTGCTGAGTTGAACAGAATTTGTAAGATTTATAGATCTATGTTTTGAATATTTCTACATTTATCATTAGAGATACAAGCTAATTGAACGGGAACTACCATACCCTTATTGCATTTATCATTGGTTTGGGTTCAAACTCTAATTAATTATGCATTACCATTACATAAGTATGTTTATTTAATGTTTATTAGTACAATATATATATATATATGTAATTATCCATATCTATAGCAATAGCTAGGTTATTCAGAAAAATGGCATTTATTTTTAGGCATGACTTGTTTTCTCTAAAAGCATTTAATTTACCTCCAGTCAAAGCTCAATGGAGACTCATAAGTTTCAACGATAGTGACAAAATAAATTATTTAAAAGTATGGAGCAAGTAGGAAAAGGCCCAAACTTTAACAAGTAATAGACTTAATAAATCTTTAAACAATTAATTAAAATTTTTAGAATATTGCTATAAATGCATGACTATTTTTTCAATTATTGTTATAAATATTTTGCTAAAAATATCTAAGCCTGTTTTAAATTGTTTCTTAATAATTTTACAGTTATAAATGAAAGACAACCAATTTAAATACAACTAATATTTTTTTACAAATGTATGTGAATTAGAATTTTAAATATATAGCTTTTCAAATTATAGATAAATATTGAAACAAGTAAAACACACTTTTAAAATGTTATATAAAATAAAGATTAACTTTTAATAAAGGTATTTAAAATTCTACTTTGAAAATTATTTACTTTTGTGGGGGGGGGGGATAATCTATATAATATCTGCTAGCACACATCTCACATTAAACAAATGTATATACATAACAACTATATATATAAAAAAAATATGATCTGGTAAATTTATCCAAGGATCATTGAATATTCCTTTAATGGATTAATTAGACAAAACATATTAAATAAATATCAATACAATAATAATAAAAATATATACTATACAAAAATTTACAGTTCACAAGTCCAGTTGCTTCTTATTAATCTTAATGCAAAATAAAGACCCACTAAGCAACTATATTTGAAGTTTGTTCAAGTTTTGAAAATATCATTCATAATCAGAATATTATAAAGTTAGAGAAGTAATATTTTTTAAAAATATATATATATAACCACAACAAATCCTAGAAATATGTTTTTTCATATGCTTACATGGACTGTTAATAACAGTAGGAAACTCTACAGTATGGAGAGATTACTACTTTTGTTAAATCCTTTAATAAATCACACTATTATTCATTTTATTTTACATCTGTCTTATTTTACATTCATTCTAGTTATTCTATGGCACACAATATATACTTTAATTTCATCATGGAGAGTGCTGCACATTTCTCTGATTTTATCATAGTTTTATTTCCAGGTGTTCTAGATTGCTTGGAAGATAGTTTCTTTTTATTTAGCTCTACATTATTATATTTCAAATTAACAATTAAATTTTGATATATACCACTTTGAAATTTTGCTTACTGAAGAGGCAAAACAAAAGAGAGTTCAATTTCAAATCACAGGCTTTTTATAACATTTTCCCCATGATGAAACACTGATGTCAGCATCCTCAATACCACCTTGATAGATTGACTTGATTCCATTATTTTTTGCTTTGTAGAGTCAAATTCTTCTTAATAAAGAGTTCCTTTAGATACAATCTGCATTCCAGAACAAAATATTTTCTTAAACTTCAAGCAATTTAAAAAATAAAAAAATAATATTGCAAGGAATTTACAATTTTAAAATCATAAGTTAAATAAATAAATATTTCTTGTATATATATTTATTCAATATAAAATATTATAGATTTTAACTACTATTGAAAATAACTATTAATATAAAATAATATTTTTAAATATGCATAATCGAAAATTGTTTTAATTGCACAAATAAAACACACATATATCAGCATACACACATGAAACAATAATTTATTATTTATTCATTTATGTTTATGTGTTGATTGCTAAATGCATGCAATGAAATAAAATATGAATAAATAAAATATTACTGAATGCATCTATTAATATGTATTTTATCCAAGCTTTTTTTAAAATAATAAAATATCAACTGTACAATCTAATATATTATTTGTTTAAAAAAAATTAAAAAGAAATCATGAATGTTATATTATTTTACATTCTGCTTATCAAGAACACTTTGTTAATAATGTAAATCACTTGATCCATTCAAAACAATTGATAATAAATACATCTATCTATCTCCTTTTTTCTTTTTTTACTTCTTTTAGGAATACAGTAATTTTAAATGTGAATATAACCTAAGATTATACAATATATATCCAAAATAAAGTGTAAATCTTGGTAAGCATATTACACAACTATACAAATTATCTTCCATAAAATTAATAATAATTCAAACAAGTGATAAGACTTTGGATTTTACTTCTTATAAAACTATATCTGTAAAACTCACAATAATTCATAGTAATGGTCACTTTTGGATCCTACCCCTTAAAAATCAGTTTTCTTACTACTTAATCACTTCTATCCCTAAATAATACAGAATTTTTTGAATAGTGAAATTATACTTCACTATAAAAAAAAAACCCTCATAAATGATGACTGTTATATATTAAAGTTCAAAACATAAAACATATATCAGCAATATTAATTAATGCAAGAATATAAATCTCCATTCAAGGCAATATTAGATCATATCTGTAATAATAAACAATTTATATACTTAATTTGAAAGTAAATTATTATAGTATAAAATTTTTATTTCAGTTTTTAAGCTTTTTATATACTAACACATATTTTTGTATATGCTCACATGCTGTATTTATATATTTTGCTACATGCCCATTGTGTTTTTTTGCGAATCTATAAATTTTAGGATTATATTATGACTTGGAAATATTATGATACTGTTTCTTTAAAAACAAGTCTTTTTGTTTCATTGATATTAGTTGATTATAGTTAAAAAGAGACAACCTTCAAAGATAAATATACATTTTAAACGATATTAATTTTTAAAATGAATATTAAATGAGGAGTTAAGATTTGTATATAAACTCTCTTACAAAGAAGAAATATTAAAACAACTTTTTCTAAAACAAAAAAACAAAGCATTCGCTGTATTTTGAATATTTCAAAATATTTACAATACATATATTTTTAATATAATATATAAAGAATAAAATCATAAGATTAACTACCAAAATAAATACACTTGTAAGATCAGAGAAAAATAAAAGTTCTTAAAATATTAAGTATAAATTATAAACATTTTTTATTCTATCAAATAATCCATGTAACTTATTTCTGCATAACCACAGTCAATCAGTTTCTTGGCCAAATTCTTATGTGGTTTCTTGTGAAGTTTTTATATTTCATGCTTTAGGATTTTCCTTAGAAGATCTGTATATTTACATGATGGAGACAAAACTGAAATACTCACTTATACATTTTCTGCATAGAGTTTAACTTTTCTTTCTTTTTCCAGTTTACAATTTTGCTTATTAAATTTTTGACTGGATTATAATTTATCATTCATTGTTAATGAATTTCTAGTGGAACACTGAGGTAAAAATTTATTTAGTCTAATATATTCATATTACAAATATAAATTCAAAAATAGATTCAAACAGTCGTTGGGATCATGATACACTTCTATATAGAGCTCAGCTTCAGAATGATTTCTAAAAGAAACATACACTTTTACATATGTTTCATGTCCTCACTTTTTTTTTGTCACCTTAGAACACCGATAATTACACTGAATTATAATTTTTACCATATAATCTTGAGGTATAAACTAGAGATTAGTTTGACCTGATTATTACTCTATTGTCTCCCTCAGAATCACATAAGAATGCAACCTTATATAAAAATATATAAAATACAATCTTAATTTCTTAATATCCTTTAATCTCTCTCTTTTTCAAATGGAAATATAGATTGCTTTACTTTTTTTACTTTTTTGTATTTATTTTGTAATTATTTAATCATTCATTCCAACATATATTCCTGCAATTATATACATAAGTAGCGAAACTGAAAATTACGCTGTATCAATATATACAAGTTCAGTTATATGCACTTTAAAAAAAAGTAAGCAAACAAACAAAAAAAAAAGTTATTAAAATGTAAATTTAATATAATTTACAATATACAAGCAGCTAATTTTCCATTTTTGAGAACCATATATAAGAAGACATTAAAAACAATTTAAAATATATAAATAAATTTTACAATACACCAGAAGCTGTTTTCTGTCTTCAAGCATCACACATGATTATGGTTATTATTCATATTTTTTCAGTTTAAGTTGAAAGCACTAAATTTTATGCTTCATTTATTATTCTCTCTGAATTTTATGTGCAGTATTTTGCATAATAAAATCTTTTTTAAGCAATAATGCTAAAAGTTTTATAATCTTCAAAATATATTTAAAGTTGATATTGACTTAAAAACATTAAAACAATTAGAGTGATTATAGTTTATTAATACTGAGAGTAGTTTACTGCATCTCTATAAGAGAAAAAAATTATTGAAAAAAAAAAACATCACCCAGAATATATTTAATTGTGATAAATTTGATTATCGATTTTATTTGAAAATAAGAGCATAGTATACTAATATATATATATTTTTTAATGAATAAATGACTGAACACACATTCATGTAAACTTTATTTAAATATGTCTTTTCAGTTTATTATTAATAACTATATTATTTTTTCAAATTTTATTTATACTATGATCTTAATTTATATAAAAGTACTCTACATGTATAAATAAATAAGAAGTATAATCAGAGTTTATTAATAAAACATGAGGGAAGCTTGGAACAAAATATAGTAGATATCACAGCTCCATAGTACTTTTTAAAAAAAAAGTTAAATCTTTTAACTAGTGATAACAAAAAAAATTATTGTATTTTATATATATTATAAAATACTTTTTATTTAATTTTAAATCATTTATATATTGATAATAAAAAAAACTAACCTATTATAGTATTATTTTTTGTTTTATATTATAGAGTATTAGTATTTTTTTTTATTAATATTTTTTTTAAGTATTTCAAAGCTATTTTTCTTATTCCACCACAAAATTTGTAACCAATACTCTCATTTGTGAGACTGCATAGCAACCATGAAACAGATATGACATATATCTATTTCAATATATATCTGCATAAGTATATATAAACATCTATATCTAAAGCAATGCTACATTATTTAGACAAATGAATATTTATTTTTGTGCACCAACTTTCTTCTGTAAAATCATTACATTTACATCTAATCAAAACTCAGTGAAATTCTGTGTTATTTAGTACAGTAGATGGAGTGGCAAGACTCTGTATCTCAGTTTGGTCAGTTCTAGTCCTAAAATTTCTCACAAAGTCTTGAGCAATAAATTATTCAATCATATGCAACAGGAAAGGAAAAATCCAAAATTTAACAAATATAATAAATATGAAATTATATTGAAGAATTAAACAGTTTAATTCCTTAGAATATTGCTATAAATTCATGCCTATCTTTCACTTATTATTACAAGTATTTAATCAAAAATATTTCCAATATTAATCACTATCTAGTAGCATATTAGAATTTAGAGCAATACTCTAACTAAAAATAAGTGATCAATTATTATTGTATGATAAAATTTGAAAATCAATATTTAATCTAACTTTAAACAAATCATACTTTATTAAGTTAATCTTAATATCTTCAGGATTATGACTAATGTTATAAAAATTCTTCTTCTTGAACATCTCATTTGAATATATATAAGAATATTTCTTTCTTGGCTTATAGATAAATTTAATACTGATTTGTTAACTGAAACATTAATTGATTACCAAGACAAATTTAAATAAAGAAATAAGAATTTCCATGGTTGACTTCAATATATAGTTAGTTACTTATAGCTTGGTAGGTTTTCATCAATGTTTTTATGTATCTTCAGCTGGTAAAAATAATTTGTTACACTTATGTGTGCACTACTGATATCAAGAACGTGCAAAGAGAAACAAGAAGTTTATTCAAAAATATTTTTCTTTATCTACTCATCCTGCAACATCTTTGATAATAGTTTCTTTGCTCTACCATTTTGCAGTTAGCTCCTGTTCTAATATCTCTACTATAACTATTTAACTTTTGTAATTTTGCAACTCCTTATTATTATTTATTAAGCCTTTGTTTCAGTTTATAGTGATTTGGATATATTTTTTAATATTTTGTTGTACAAAAATATTTTAAGAATTGTTTTATAATAATATGTTACAAGGAATCTCTTAATTAGTTTGATTCCAAATAAAAATAGTGGTTTTTTACATATATAACGCTAATTATAATATAGAAAGCACAAATGTTAATTAATTTACATGGAGAAAATGTGTATAATGTTTTCTTTTGAAAATATAATAGATGTGTAATCTACTCAATTAAAACTCATAAATATATTATTCAATTAACGAAAGAAAGTTTGCTGATAGTGTAACTCATATATATATAATATCATATCACCAAATGCTAAATTATTTCAGCAATGCTATATATGAGACAAACATAAAATCTAAATAAAGCAGCATAGGTAAAAGATTAAATTCTTATATATAAGCCACAAAGTTGTTAAGAATGTTGAAATTCAGATTCATGTAAACAAAAAGCCTGAAACTGAATCAGCAAAGGTCTTAATCGCTAAAAAAAAACTAACATAATTTTATATTATGTATCAAAGCAAGATTTTTTTAACTTTAAAAAATTTCTAAAAATAACTCTATGATCAATAAAACCAGATGCAATCACTAGTTAAATCTTGTTTACATAGATCTGAATTTCAATATAATTAACAGTTTGCAGCTTATAGGGAAGATATTGATCTTTTATTTATCCTACTTCATTCAGACTTTCTGTTTGTCTCATAGGTAGCACTGTTAAAAAAATTTAGCATTTGGTGATATTGATATTTTATATTTGAATTTCAGCTAGCAAGATCTGGTTCTATTTAGAATATATTTATATGTGTGCATTTGTGAATAATTTATAAGAGGATGAGACTAAAATATCTTAATATATTACATTAATATCCTAATATTTTTAAATTATATTGTAATACTCTATATATTATACTTTTTGCATTCATGATTTAATTAATTTATGTGCAAATTTATGCATATCCGCTTGCCTTTTAAGAAGGCAAATCATTCTAAATTAATTTCAATAATAGATTCTTACTGTAAAAAGTTTTCATTCAATTGATGCAGTCATATTCATAAGCAAGATACAGACTGACTGCATTTATAGAAATAATAGTTTGTATATATTTTTAATTATATATAATTAATTTATATATTTAATAAAAGTCTTTTTAAAAATATATTAAAAATTAATGCATATCTATATATATATATTTATATTTTATAGATCATTGATGAAATATTATTGTTTTATTGATTTTTCAGATTAGCAGATCTAATTATTACACTTTGTATACCAATTTAAAGGTATTTTTTTTAAAAAAATACACTTCAAAGATTTTCATTTGGTAGTTTACCTTGCTGCCTTGAAGATTAACAAGAGCTCCATATCCAAGTAAGGTCTCAACCACCATTGGCTTTCCATACTGAACTGCAATGTGAAGAGCTGTATAGTTATCCTGCAAAATTAAAATTAAAACTTTTTTTAAAGTAAGAAACTCAATAAGTTCTTTAAAGTTAACTTGTATAAAGAATTCAAATAAGATAACAATGTTTGGAATTATTCTTTGTAAATCATCATAATAAAAAAGGAGAGAAAAAATATGTACATAATTATTTACACAAAAATACAAAGGCTATCACATTTCAACCTGAGTAACTGAGTTTTTGAATTGGCAATATATTTTGAGAAAATCTAATAGCTTTTTGAAAACATTACTTGTCTTTAGTAAAAACTGATATATAATGAAAAAAGTGAAAATTTAGCTATAATAAAATGTTGCTCCAATAAATCCCAATTAATAATTCAGAAAGTAAAAACACAAATCATAAGTGAAGTAATAAAAACAAATAAAAATTCAAAAAGATTATTTAATTAAAAAATAAAAAAAAGAAATGCCAAGTTTTAAAATTAAAATGAAGTTATCAAAATGTTAAATAAAGAAAATTGATTCTATAAATAATATTTATTTAAAAAGTAAATTAAGATAATTTATTAATAATGATTTTAAACCAGTATCAAAAAATTAACTGATTAGAAACTATATGAAAAACATAACAAATGTACAAAACAGATATAGCTCAGGAATGCCCACAATAAAAACCAAGTGATAAAATTTAATACATTTTTCAAAAATAAACACTCAATATTTGAATTTCATTTTTATGTTCGTACTATATTTAATATTAGATATTTATTCAGCATTTTTTATTTTCATTATATATTTAATATTGGTATTCATCCACTCATTCTATTTTTATATTTCTATAATCTTTCTTATAATATCATCTCAGATAGAACATCTCCTTAATTGAACAATCCCTCCCTCTCCCATTAACTCTAAATAATAATGTTATTTTTTTAAAAACAAAAAAAAATTAAAAAAATTATTCATTAATAGGTAATATAAAAATCTCCACAATCCTCATAATAAAAATAACTTCATACAAACAAAAAAAATGTATATATTACAAAAAAGAAAAAATATATATTTAAATATGAGTGGATTTTTGAACATCAAATGACTGATTCCCCCCCACCCCCCACAATAATACTATTGACATAAGTTTTATTTTTTATTCATAAAATTTTTATTTTTGTGCTTTTATTATTCCAAATTTAGTTTATTTGATACTTTTTTACTAATGTGTTGAAAACATAAATATATACAAATTAAATATAAAAACACATGTTGAATTCTTATAACTGAATTAACTCAGAGACCAGATACTTTGAACAAGATTAACACTTGATCATCACTAGCAGTAGTTTACCATTGATTATACCTCCTTAATATAATTTATTCTAGCTTTTTAATATTCAGAACTTCATCATAAATTTTAATGAGTTCTATGCATCATTTAAGATGTGTTAGATGTAAAAAACAAAAGTAAATGTTTAGAATATATTTCAATTAGGCAATGAGAAAGAAATTAGATTAGTTTTAGATTAAATTAAATTTAAACTGATATTTATTGTACTTAGCTCAGATTATTAATGTACAAATACTGATAGTAAGGGATCTTAAAAAAAGAAATGCTAGAACATAGTGTTAAGAAAAAGTATCAATAAAAACTATCATATCAGAAGTTCAAATATTGAAATATAGTTATAGGTCTTTGCTGTCTAGATTTAAAACTGTCTTTAATAAAAATGGATATATAGAAATACAATCCATAGAATGATTATTACATTTAGTTTTGTTAATTCCTATGTAAATAATAGTAGTGGAACTATGGATTCCTGCTAAACAATTATTTACTGATTTTCAGTAAATAAAACATCAATATATTTTATAATTTTTTTTTCATAATTAAAATACATATCTAAAGCAGATTAAACAAAACAAAAAAAACAAAAAAAAACAAAAAACAAAAAACAATGCAGTTCTTTTAGATCTCATTACAAAAAGAAACCTCTCTCCCAGAATATCATTTGACTTTCTTGCCAAAAATTGATCAAAGCTTTATTTTTAAAAAACTTCTTCTATAGGAAAACTTAAAATAATAAGATAAACTATGCTTGAATACATATTTGTGTCTGCTATTCCAAATAAATCTTAATATGAACATAAAGGTGGACTTTTATAGAAGCTTGTTAATTAAATCGCAGAGATAATTTGTAAACTTTTAGATTGATAGATAGATTAGATTACCTAAAATAATATGTAAATTGAGAATACCTTTTTGATGTCACATGCTGTTGTCATCATTATCAAATATTCATAAATACACATGGATATTCTAATTATAGAAGAGGAAAAAAAAAACAAATAAAAAATAGAGAAAATAAGTGTGAAAAGGTTGGCATCAGAATTGCTGTTATATATATATATATATAATTATTAATGAAAATGTGAATGCACAAACATCCAACCTACTATCATAGCTGATGTACAGAGATGATGAAGTAGCATAAGAGTTCATGATAGTTACAATCTATACTAACTTAAGTAACTGAAGACAGTAAGATTTAAAGAGACAATAATAAAATTGGGATATAATGAGAGAAAAGCAGTATCTTCTAACAAACAGAATAGATCTCCTGATCAGGGATTGTCAATAAAGCTCATAATTAAATCTTTGAGAATCTTAGTACTACATTTTTAAATGTAAAAATTGGGTCTGTCTATAAAATCATCTTGTTTACAACTGAATTGTCTGATTACTGCTATAACATATGTGTTAAATGTTTATGGTAGAATGTTGGCTAACAAAATATTTACAAGCATTAATTACTAATTCTGAAAATAAATATGTAATAATTAGTTGTCTAATTCATTTTTTTAAATCTATCAAAAAGATTATCATTTAATAATAAAGCATACATAGTTAGATATAATTGTTTTCAAAATTATGTTTATATTCAGTTACATTTTACAATATTCATTTTTGACAGAACAGTCTAATTAGTTAGAGCATGACATTAAATTCAGTATTTATAAATTTTTTAAAAGTTACACAATTCCTGTGTTAAATGTCACTAATCATGTAAGGACGCTTAAAGAAGATAGAAGAAAGGAACCACTTGAAAGGGGATTTTTAGTAACAGATGAATATATTTTGAAAATTATAAATAAAGTTTTAGTTTTTCTAAAAATATTTAACAATACATCAAAATGACGGAAATAGTCCAACATATAACTATAAATGTAATATAAATCTTCAGGTAAACATCTACATTTAAATTGTGTTCGACAACTTCTAACTAATGGAACTGATTTTAAACAATTGTAGTCAGTAAAAATATCATGTTAAATTTTAATTTAAAATTTGTCTTTGATCAATGCTGTAACTTATGCATGACCAATAGGGATTGACTCATTTAAATGCACATCTTACATAAATATTAAGTTGAATTTTCAATTGCATAATACATTTTCAGAACCCTTCTAAAAGTGCCATTATTAATTTTTTATAGGTAATATTGACTGATAAGGCATTTTATTATAGAAAATCAAAATATTATCAAAATAAAAGTATTCAGTTTAATGATTTATATGATGAGAACACTTATCTATTTAATATCAATAATTATGCGCTTATAATGCTTGTTAAAGAAGTTATATATATTATTAAATTTATTTAAAGCTTAACGCTTTCAAAGCTCTATGGCTTCATAATAATCACTTATTTACCTGATAAGAATATTCAAATATCTAATCGAATGGTGATTTAATTCAAGAAAATACCAACAACAATACCACATGACTATTTCATATACTTTTGCTTCAAGAAAAGTAATAGAACTTTTGGCTCCAGCTGTTAATTTTGTCTCTATGACTGTTTTATTACCAAAGTTTATTATTTCACAATGCTAGACCAATTATCTGGACTTGAACAGTTTACTCAAACTAATTCCCATGAAGAAATGACTCATCAATAAGATAATAGCTACCACCATTACCATTTCTTTACATAACAATTGTCTTTTTTGCCAGAATCATTAATTTTAAAATATGTTCTGGATGCCAAGATTATATAAATTATAAGTCAGAAAAAATCAATCAATTCCAATTCTTCATTTTCAAATTAAATTTCTTCTTTTTTTTTCTGAAAGACAATATTATGATGAAGTGATGAAACTTGATTATTGACAGTGATGGTTTGCCATTGCTTGACACCTGACATGAATTTATTTTTATACAATATTCTGCAGAAGGGTCATCACTTCTAACCGTAAAATGTTTTGCCTAATAAAAATAATTATTCTGCAACTCTATAATTTTTTTTTCCTTTTTGTATTGTAATTCAATACCAAGTGTAGTTTGCTACAATGGAAAAATTAACAATATTAAAAATTAACTACAGTTTAGCATTGCTTTTGACTGGTAGTTTGTGTTTATAAGTCAAATAATTTTATCTAATGCTGTGAATATGATCTGCCTGGTTGAAAGCAATGCTAAACTGCAGTAATTTTTAATATAGTTAATCTTTTCTTTGTAGCAAACTATGCTCAGTATTGAATTAAAAAAAATTTTTTTGATACAGTTTTGTTGCAAATAAATAAATACCTTTTGTTACAATGCTTGCTGCTTAATAAATATTTTTTGTCAATTCCAATAATATTTTTCACAGATAGAAGAAAACCTCTTTTTATACTAGTCTAGAATCATTTACGGTAAACTTAAGTAATATAGACTTTGAGGTTACATATTTAAAATAGAATATTAAAAAAATCACTTTATATTGGGATCTGATGTTTGATTTGAACTGTTTATATAATAAATTATTTTATATATTCATATACATTTATATATCTTTTAGCTCTGAAGAAGATTACTGGTTAGTAAAACAGTCAGATTGATTGATTATAAAGTAAAATAAGTACTATTGTAGGGATTTAAAGAAAGCGGATTTATTTAATTATTTTATAATATAATACTATAATGTTCCACTTCCAAACTGGTTTTTGTCTTTTGTCTAAAATTAACAAAAAAAAATCCTTATGTCAACTATAGAAATCTTTTACACTTTGTCTAGGAATATTAATACCAATAACAATATTACATGACTTTCTTATATGCTTCCAAGAGCAGTTATTTTTATTCTACTCTAGGGTATTTATTGTAATGAGTAATCAATGGACACCATCCCACTTCCACTCTAGTTTCTGGTTTTTGCATTTTTTTGACCTACTACCAGATTTATAAATTTATAAAATCAAAGAAGCTTGGGTTCAAAACTTAAAAAGATTTTTTTTAAATTTCAGACTATTAGTTTAACTAACTAGTATAAGGAGTAAAATGTGAGTGCTAAATTCAGAAATATATTAGTTTCAGTTTAAAACCTAATTTTTATTGATGAAAGTAAAAGACAGAAATAAGTTTGAGAATAAAGATGTAACATCACTATACTAACTTCTTTTTGTTAATTATCCATGTTTATAATATAGGATTTAAAGTAGAGTTAAGAGAACTGATCAATAGATTTCTATCAAGATTATAAGAAAAGCAAAATTAATATGAGTGAAACATTTTTCTACTTCAGGGAAGTCATTAGTTGTAACAAAATTTTAAATCAACATTAAAAAAGATGTCTCCTTTTGAAGGAATGCAGATTTAGGTTGCTTTTAATATTTGAATATGATTTTCAGATATTTTTTTACTTCTGGTAACTTGTAAATGTAATTTTAAAATATCTACATGCAAAAACATTTCCAATTTTGTAGAAATGCAATATCAATTTCCCCTATTTATGCATTATATAAAAATGAAAACATTATTGTTGAAATGTTGAAAGTAGTCATTCAAAGCATTATAACCTTTCTAAAAAGTAATCTTTCAGTAAATAATAAACATTAACACTCATCAGAAATTTAATGTTCAAATTTTTAATATTAAACTATAATAGAAAGTAATAGCTTGAGTGGAAAGCTCATTTATGATATATTATAAAAAACCCATTAAAAAAAACTCTTTTAAAAGTTATCTTTCATTTGTGAAATTTTTTGTGATGTAATAGTTAGATTATATGCTTTTATAGCTATGACTCTGGAATTTGAATCCCAACCAAGTAAACCTTGAAATTTTTTAAATCCTGAAGAGCCTTAGATTTTGCTCTTAAATATATGACTCATAGCCAATCTAGATAACAATTCAGAAATGGTCAGTAAATGAGTATTAAGTTATTTTTAGTTCAAGCTTAAATATATCATAGTAATATGGATTGGTTAAATAAGCTTTGATGCATTGATGTAGAAATAGGAAATTACAATCTTAGCTATTTTCACACATGATGGAAAAATGTCATATTCTCACAGATTCTGAGTCTGATGTTATCTTTATCATTACTATTAATTTTTAAATTAGTAAGGTAAATATGATTATTTCTCAACTAAAAAATAACCATCTCTGTAATTTTAAAACTATGATTAATATCAAAGTCAAATAACTTTTTTAAGCTTAGAGCTAAATAAAATAAGATGAAATAATCTTCTAATGTCAATTTCAGCAACAAAAGCCTTTTCAAGTCCTCCAAAAATAAGCAATTAAGGACAAACTATTGCTCACAAGGCTGGATAATTGTGTGGTGAAATTTCAGGACTTTTATTTTTTGTTTTACTTTCACTTTCTGATCAATAATTAAATGGCTAGCTGATTTAATTATAGGCTCGATAATAAATTTTTTTATTTTCAAATTAGATTGAAGGGTTTTTTTTTTTTATTTTTGTCATATATTGAAATATTTTAAATAACATTATTTATAAATTACTTGTAACAGTATAATGAAATGGGATTTGAATTAAGTAAAATTTGGAAATTTGAAATGTAGATTTTTGAATTAAGTAAAATTTGAAAATTTGAAATGTAGATTTATATATATACATATTGCAATTAGCATTTTTTAAAAAAAATCTGATTATTATAAAATAGAGAAGAAAAAGATTATTAGATAACAAAATCCAAAAAGTAATACCACAAAAATCAAAGCTGAACAAAATGGAGCAATAAAATATGTCTTAAAGGGAATAGTATAAAGATAATTAAAAAAAAGAACTTTAGTATAAGTAATTAATTTTATACTTAGAGGAAATTAATGAAGGGAGATTATTTGAAAAAGAGTGACTATTACAGTAACAATAAAAAAAGATGACCAACTCAGCAATAGGCAATATAGAGGGGATTTAAAAACATTAACAAAATAGGGATCCAAAAATCCATTATGTAAACTTGAATACTTAGTTTAATATTATATTGATGTATTATTTTTATAAACAACAATTAATAAATAAATAAAATTTTACCTTAGTTCTAGCATCAACAGATGCTCCTTTTTGTAATAATGATTTTACAACAGCTGTGTGACCACGTTTTGCAGCGGCATGAAGACAAACAGCACCACTCTTTAAAAAAAATAACACGTGCTTAAAAATATCAAATTAAATAGTAATAATATCAAAAATTAACAGGTATTTAAATAATAAATTATTAAATTAATAAGCAAACAAAACTAATAATGTTATTGCTACTTTATCAAAAAAAGTGTAAAAGACTAATTATTTGTTGATATATGTTATCTTTCAAACATTATCTACATTTATTATTATAAGAGAAAAACATTAAATTAATAATGATTCTTGATGTTCTTGTAAATAACATTTCCCCTGAAAAACCTATCAGCAGTTGAAATTTTTAAGTTATTCAAAAATGCATTCGTCATTGTGATATGAAATTCATCTATTTCATTGTTCACTATTAATTTTTCCAAGCAGCAGAAAACGTTTCTAGCAAGTTAAATTAATTTATGACATGCTTAAAATAGAACAATTTTAATCCAGATAAGAAGTCATACTTATATCAGAAGTGTATTTATAAGATCACTTTTAATGAATGGAAACCTGATTAGAGACATATTTTAGTGGGCACAATGAAACAGTAAATGACCAGGTTATTTAGAAACTCCCAGACAAATATACCTTTGTAGTAAGAAATAATACACATTGAAAATTAAATCAAATTTTTATAATTATAATGGGATACATAATGCTAATTATTATAGAATTATAGTATGTCCTTAGTTATGATGCTATTAATTATGGTTTATAGCTTCAGTTTATATATTGTAATTAAAAATGTATTATTTAGTGAAATACATGTGAAATACAACTTAAATTTTAAATAAAAATCAAATTTATAATTCAGAACATTCCATATTTACTATTTGCAAAATGTATAACATGTATACAATTTAAAAATCACATCTTATCTATTTATGTCCATAACAAAGTTGATTTTAATTTTTAGAAATACCAAAAAATAGGTGAAGGTTCAAGATTTTATACATTTTAAGAAAATTTTAAATCATCACTTAATGAAAAAAATTTTGACATTATATTTCAAGATCTGGAACATTCCATGACATTATCTCTTATGCTGCATCCATAAAAAAGCTTTTAATTGTGATTCATACATCTTGACAAAATTTGACACAATTTCAGGCTCATCATCTTTTTTTTATTATTAAATAAAATAAATATTTCTGTATAAGCAAACAAAAAATTATCAAGAATAAATACTAAATTGAGGTAAGTGATGAAAATAAAGCACACATAAGTAAATATAAAGCCATTTTTTAAAAAAAAAATGAATGGAGAATAAGGATTATTATAAGTTATTTCATATAAAAAAATTATCCTTGTGGAAAATGAAGTATCAGGACTGATTAGTTCAATAAATTTTTTTACTTAAATAATAATATTTATATGAAAGTGATTCCATAACCAAAAAAGAGAAAATGACATGTGCACCAAAACATGTAAATGAAGATAATAGGACAATATTTTAATGTATATTATTAGAAAATTATATTTCATTTAATACTAAAAATCTTCAAAAATTGCTACTTATCTATATTGATAGTTGAATATGACAAGAGGATAAACAACATATTATAAAGCACAAAAAATATTACAAGTAATGGCTTAAGTCTAGATATTATATAGACCCAAGGAAAGACTTTGAATAACATGAAGAACAACTATGACTAAAGAATTCAGAAATTTGAAAAGGTATACATTATAAAATGAAAAGATGGTAAAGTATCTAGTTTGTATAAAAATACTTTGTTTTAGCTTTATTGCTCAACAGGCTGATTTTATAATAAACATTTTAAAGAATAAAATGTTATTTTCTATGGGCATCTTAGAAATAAAAACTATTGAATAGTTTATTGCTCAGGAATTCATATGAAGTTCAAGCACTGAAAAAAACCCATTGAACTGCAACTCATGGATTTGAACTCAATATTCTGCCAGTCTACTATCACACTTAACTATGCAGAGATGAAATAATGAATAGTTTATTGTTTAGGAATTCATTTAAAAATTCATGAAAATTTTAAGTGGAAGTAATAGAATTGATCTGTGATACATGGATCATGGACTCTAAGCCATGCAGAACATTTTATGATGAACTGTGACATATTTATTTTCAGTATCAAGTAATTTGGTAATTTATGATAAACTTGGTTGTTTTTTTTTCTTTACAATATCCAGTTCTTAAAGATTCTTAGATCCTAAAAATTTACTTTTTAAAATAATACTTAAATTATGCTTATTCAATTTTTTTAAAAAAAATGTAAATACAAAGACATTAATAGTAAACCAGTAATATGAATTAAAAGATGCTTTTAAATAATTGCACCACATAGTAATTATTATTTCATTTAGAATTGTTAATTAAATTATTAGTAAACTTTAATTGATTTGGTAAACTTTTATGTTACAATCTTTATTTGAAATATATTGATATATGAATGCAAGACTCACTCAGTCTTTGAGAAAGATCAAAATAATAAGATTAAAAAGTATGGCAATATAATTTTAAAGAATATTAATAACAATAAGTAAAATGGAAAAAAGACTAATGATTAAAAATTTGTATGGAAAGAGAATTGTTAGTTGTAATAAAATAACAGAAAATAAAATTACCAGATCAGATTTTATAATATGATGTTTTCTACCAAATTTTATGGTGAATAAACCTTTTAAAAAGATTAAAGAATAGACCAAGGAGACATTAGCTCAAAAATGAGATCTGTGAATCTAAATATTCATATGCAAATATGAAAATAATGAATGAGAAAAGAATGATGATGTTGCAGCAACAAGGTTTTATCTTTAAAAACTGATGATAATTAAGTTCATATGTAGCATTTCTTCAGCATAACTTTCTTTATTTACAATATACAGACTCTCAATTGATATTCACTAGTAATAATGATTGTGTTCTTCTATATTTTTATTAATTGCCCTGGGCAGTTTTACATGATGGTAGAATGGCATACTCAAGATTTAAACATATCTGAATCCAAGCACAACTCTGTCTCTTTAGGTGTTTGAACATCACATGATCTACAAACAATGATTCATTCAATTACTAATAATTATCTCCTTTCTGTTTTACCTTCAACTTTCCAAAGTACTATATTCTTTTGTTATAAATTAAATACTTTCATTTATTTAAAATAAGCTAATTCATCTATAATTGTGTCATAGTGATAAATTGCAATTTATTTTTAGTAAAAAAGTCAATCTTAGAGAAGTCTAAATAAATATTGCTTTATTGAAATACATTTACTTTATGTTGATAGTATGATTTCTGAAACTATTATGAACAATTAATACCAGTACACATGGTGAAAACTATATTCTCATTCTAAAATAAGTAATGTTTTTAATAATGCAACTAAGACTGGAAATTATTTAAAAAATAGTTGTTCAAATTTTTCATTTGCAAAGATATGAAGATTTGATGAATCTATATAAAGATGAATTTAACATGGAGACATGTAGATTAGAAGGTGAATGAAATCATATATTGAAAATGCCCTCAACCATTGTTACTTTCTTTTGCATCTTATATGAATCATTTATTTTATGTCAAAGAGCTTAATTCAAACTAACAACTCAAATTTGCTAACTGTTCTTATTCTAATGATATTATTTGCTTTGCACATTAACTTTTAGATTTCAAAAAAGTTATATAAGTTTTTAAATTGCAACTTAAGATATAAGTTCGATATACTTTTTATATTTGAAATTTTGTAAACTACTAAAAATACCATATTAAAATAGAATAGAAAAATTAAAAAAATGCATTGAACTAAAAAAAATCTATAAAAATTTAAGAATATTGACAAGAATGTTATTATATATATTTAAGCATTATGTACATTCATATACATGAGTTGTGTATGTAAGGTGTCACAGTATAGTGGTTTATGCAGTAACTAGCATGACCAAAATAGGACCACATCAGAAGCTGTAAGATTTATTTAGGAATGTAATAAATCTTCAGATAATTATAAGTCAAAACAGTAAAGAATAAAAAGATCTGGGATTGACAAACACAGCCATAGAATTTGCTGAAAGTGACATAAAACAATAAAAAATGCTTAATATATGTTTAATTCAACAGATAAGGATGAAGAAAAAATACAACTAAAACAAAAATATTGCAATTAAAAAAACAAAAGATATTACAGAAAATATTTTTGCAAAATTTGGAGAGATTATTAAATCCTAAAAATACAAAACAAAGAATTTTAACGATGAAATTAATATACAGTGGGTGGAATGCAGGTAAAAGTGTACAAGAACCAAAGCTTCAACTACTGAAAAAAAGACCTTATTTATAAATCATTAGTGCTTGTGAATGAAGTACAATAATAAAAACAAAAAATGAAAAGTAACACCAACCAAAACAAATCTTCAATAAAGTTATTAAAGAAATTGGAGAAGTTATATAGATCATTAAAGACTTTGTGTCAAAAAATTTAGATCAGACTGAAATAATAATAATAATAATAATAATAATAATAATAATAATAATAATAATAATAATAATAATAATAATAATAATAATAATAATAATAATAATAATAATAATAATAATAATAATAATAATAATAATAATAATAATAATAATAATAATAATAATAATAATAATAATAATAATAATAATAATAATAATAATAATAATAATAATAATAATAATAATAATAATAATAATAATAATAATAATAATAATAATAATAATAATAATAATAATAATAATAATAATAATAATAATAATAATAATAATAATAATAATAATAATAATAATAATAATAATAATAATAATAATAATAATAATAATAATAATAATAATAATAATAATAATAATAATAATAATAATAATAATAATAATAATAATAATAATAATAATAATAATAATAATAATAATAATAATAATAATAATAATAATAATAATAATAATAATAATAATAGAAATCATGTCAAAGCAGCTTCAATATCCAGTTGAATAACAACTGGACTGTATTTTTATTATCTCTAACAGTTTCTATAGTTGACTTGAATAGAAAGGCTGCCTGTCCTGTTGAGGATTCTTTTGGCAAATTGCATTTTTGATAGGTTTGGCAAAATGAATGGCTCTATTTTTATCTTTTATCACTGATTCTATTATCTTTATGCCAAGGGGAGCACATTGAAATTGGACGTAGGTTAGTGGTGTTTGAGATTAATTGTTTCTTTTTCATGAATGGCACAAGCATAATTTGATTTAAGCCCTGTATTTTATAGATGTCTTTAGTGAGGTAGGAGACTAGGGTTAAGCATATATTGTGCAGTGATTTTATCAATATGTTTGTATACTGAACTTGGGAATTCCATCTATGCCAGGATGACATGAATCTGGCATCGCTTCTATTTTTTTAATGAAATCTTTTAAAGAAATTTTAAATTCATTTTCTGATCTATCTTGTGAAAAGGCCATTAGACTTGGTGAGGATACCCTCTGGAATTTTTCTCTATACAATATGTAAAGCCGCTCCAACATAAAATCTCCATAGACAATTTCAGTTTGAACTTTAATAGCTGCTGGGACTCGCACCTGGGAGGGGTGGCCTAGCGCCCATCTAATGAAGTTTCTGGTATACATGTGTGGCTTATTTAAATATAACCTTTTCTTTTTAATGGAGATATATTCTTTAAGCTGGTTTGTTAACTCTTGATATGTCTTCTCTTCTTAAAACTCTGCAGAAATACTCAGTTCCAAACGCCTATCTAAACTTGCTTGCTAACTTGCTTTTAAACCGTGAGATTTATGTTTCCCTAAATGGGAAAACTTCACCACCAATAGTGCCACATCAGTCCATCCCTCAGGGCTCACCTCTCAGTGCCTTATTGTTCACTGCCTATATCAACCCTCTTATAAAAATAATAGAAAATGAATTTTCAGGAGTCTACGTGCCTACAATCAATGACAACATCTCATGTATCGCATATATGGATGATATAGCAATATTTCTATCATCCCAAAAACAAATTCCCAAACTTCTTAAGATACTTAATAATTTCACAAAAGAATATAAGCTAACATTTAATATGGAGAAATCATGTGCATGGCAGATCTTCACCGGTAATAGCATTACTAAAGTTTTCAAAGGTAGACCAAGCGCATTCCTTGGGTTCAATTTTTATTTACGACATTCACCTATGAGATCACTCATACAGAAAAATTTGATAGAGAAAGTGGAAAAAACTGTCAATTCACTCTCCAAAGCCTATCTCTCTCTATATACAAAAATGGCCTTGCTTAACATGTTAGTGATCACAAAAATCTCTTATTTTACTCCAACAATCATTTATACCAAAGCATTTACAAATAAGATAGACTCCTTATGCAGGAAATTATTCTGGGAAAAAAAGATTATCTCAATATCAATAAAACGCCTAAGAAAACCCCTTTCACAAAATGGCCTTGGCCTTCACTCAATACATGTCTTCAGAATACAAAAAACATTGAACATAATATCTACATGTGCAAAAAATTCCCATATTTAGAAATTTCTGCCAAGATTACTCCTACAGATAGACCACCTCCTCTTCAAGGATATCTGAACACACTACTTACACCATTATTAACAATCCACACTCTTAACTTTAAACCACCACAAGCCAAATATAAATATTGGGAAGTTTATCAACTTCTACATCCAAATCAAGATGATGTACAAACACCACTTCATATTAATAATAAACAATTATGTCGCAAATTCAAACTATGGTCACTTGAACCAAAATATTTTGACTTTCTCCTAAAGATAAATCTGAACTCGGAAGAGCGTCGTGAGATATCAAAGAAACTATAAAGATATAGATGATATATGCAATCTTTGCCATAGGGACTCGGAGACACAAAACCACCTTTTCTTCTCATGCTCAAGTCTAGAAAACATTCGTGAAATCATTAGCACTTCACTCAAAGATAAAAAAATCAATATGATAACCCTTTTTGACTCTTTTAAAAGGGGTGTCTTTGCTGAAATAAGAATCTGCACATTTTTACTCTATGCCTTATGGTGTACAAGGTGTAATTTCATATACAATCATAATCCCAGAAGACATCCAAACACGTTCAGAAATAAGCTGAAAACCATACGTGAAAGAGACAGGAAGATTACAGAACAAACTAAGTACATTGACACCTGGAATATACAAGAACTTATATAAAAGCACACACAAAAAACTATATTTAACATGGATCCTTGTGCCAGTTCTAAAGTCAACTGACACAAACTAGACGCATTCCTGCTTTAGTTTAATTGAAGTATATCTAATTGAATATAATCGTATGATTGAGTGAATATCATTGACTTTATTGAACTGTTTTTTTTCTCTTAGATACTTCTAGTTTGATAAAGCATACAGGTACTGATCAAATCATTGTACATATGCAGTTTTGTGAAAACAATTTATATATAAGAAATATGTTGTCAAATGTAACTTGTGTAACCTTTTAGAACACTAATAAAGTTTATCCTTTGAATAATAATAATAATAATAATAATAATAATAATAATAATAATAATAATAATAATAATAATAATAATAATAATAATAATAATAATAATAATAATAATAATAATAATAATAATAATAATAATAATAATAATAATAATAATAATAATAATAATAATAATAATAATAATAATAATAATAATAATAATAATAATAATAATAATAATAATAATAATAATAATAATAATAATAATAATAATAATAATAATAATAATAATAATAATAAAACTAATAATTTACAGATGTTGGTAAGTTCAAACACCAAAAATGTCAGAGTAAATTGAGTTCCATGAAACATGAGCTTTAAAATTTGCTGTTCTACTACTACTGCAGTAAACAATGCAGGTCAAAGCTGAACCGGTCTAAAAACATAAAACGATTAATTTATATTTTAGTTTGGAGCTTAAAAATTACAATTAAACTAGCTGGTTTGAGATTGTAAGGTTAACATTAGATGAATGACAGAAGTAACAAACAAATATCAGAAAAAAAGTGTACTGGTGTTTTAAGCCTTAAAAGAAATTCAGAATTCTGCCAATAAAAGAAGTCTAACTATTCTTAAGCTAATTTCTCATGCATATAAATCAAAATAAAAGCAGAAGTTAGTAATACAATAAGATTTTATTTTGGAAAAAGGCATCTCTTATTGTTGAAGTCTCCAACTTCTTTTTAAACTATACGGTCAATATATTTTTTGCCATGTATAGATGAAAGTAATAGAAGCTTTTATTTCAGTAGAAGAGTGAATAAATTAGCTAGATGTAATATGCAGATGATTTTATTTTAGTAGTTGAAAATAAAAAAGATTTTTAAAAACTCAAATACAATTTTTCTACTTTTCTCTTTCAAATATTTCCATAAGAACCCCACCCCCCACTAATAAAATAAAATAAACAAGGATTATTTCCACCCGAAATATAATATGATTTAAAGCAAATAATAAAGAGATAAAGAATTGATTAATGACTTTGTCTTACTATGATTTAACATATTCAGAAAGAATGGAAGATGTTTCAAAACATTTCAGTAGTGAATTGTAATGAAAAAGGCTGTTATCTATCACATTATAAAAGTAGTTTTCCAGTGCTAAATATATGCTTGTAAAACTTGGACTTTACACACAGGAAAAAAATTAGTGCATTTGGACTACAATCCAGGATAAAATTACTTCAAAGTATCTGGATCACAGAAAATAGCAAATTAGTCATAAAAAAAAATTAACCTAAAATTTATTGAAAGCCTGAATACTATGACCAAAAATTGTTTTATATTCAATAGGAAAAAATTTAATTCATAATTTGAAAAAAATTAAATTAGAATGCTTATGTATTATAGATGATTAGAATAGCAAGAGTAACAGAGATGCACCATCAAGGACTTAGCTATGTCATAAAGAAGACCAAGAAATTAAAAACCTTTGTATAAGAATTACCAGAAATTATTCTCATCTTGATTAAATTTAATAATAATAATAATTTTCTATGCAAAATCGGGAACTTTTCAGTTAACTAGCAATTAACAAATTGGTCATAGTTTGTCACTTGAGTAAATCATAAGAGAAAAAAAGTTATTAATATATGTTGCAAAAATTTTATAACTGTGAGGGGGGATTATGCATCTAAACATGCATACACACAGATACATATATTAATTATACTATAACTTCTAGTCTCAAAAGTATACTTAAGACCTTGCACATGAAAAAAAAAAGAGAAATGTAATGAGATTAAGTATTTTATGTGGTTATATTTAATAATAATTTAAATATTAATTTTTATAATTAAAATTTAAAACAAATGTCTGGACTAAAAATGATATGATAATTTCTAGCCTAATAAATGATTAGTAATAAGCATTAAAGTTTTATCTAAAAATGTTGTTCTCAGCATAAACATTGATAATCATCATTTTTGACTGGATTTAAAGGAGAAAAATAAAAAATATTAGGCCAATTATCATCAAACCAATATCAATAATGAGATATAATATTATAAAAGAGCAATCATTGATAATTCTGTTGCTTGCATTACATAAATACTAAAATGACTATAAACTAAGATATATCAAAAAGTCTGGGATTATTATTTTGGTTCCCATCAACAAACTAGTAATCATGATCATGAAATATGTAAATAAAGTATGTAAATTTTAAAGATAATCATTAGCACCATTTAAATATTTTTAAAGAGAATTACAGAGATGTTCACACACAAACTTAAAATTCTATTATGTGTGAACTAACTTCCTGAATCATATAAAATTCTACACTTACATGATCAATAATAAAGACACACAGAATATTTTATTTAGTGTTTAAAATAATAGTTAATAAATTTAACAATGAATTAATAATAAAAAAATAAAATTAAAGGTGTAATACTTTCCAATAACACAAATTATATTTGATTTTAGCATAGTTATTAATTATTATACTATATTGAAAATAAACCAATGCATATGACACTTTATGTGTACATTTATATACAAATCTGGCAAAACAAATTTTCCAGTTATTAATTATTAGTTTTATTAAATTTACAAGCCAATATTATTCTGTTTTAACAATATACAAATAGTAATTGGATTATGCATAAATGAGCACACACAAATTTGTCAATTATTAATAACTAATTTATTTAAAATTTTGTAAAGTTGCATTATTCTGATATGAATATTCATATAAAAATATCAATTTCAATTTTTAATATTAACTGCTTTTAAAACTATTTTTAATATCTTATAAACATGTTGTCTCGATTTAAAATCTGAATTTAACATATTAAAAATAACTTTGACAAACTTTATTACATTTTCTAACTTTTTAAACCAACAAGCCAATTTTTTTTTTGAAAAATTCAAACAAAATTTATGATTCCTTATCTAATAATGTTTCTTTGGTAAGATTTTAAAAGTATTATTAATTTATCTCTGGTGAAATTTAAATACTTTTCAACTAAATTATTTACCTTTATTCTTTAGCACTAGAATTTATATGACTACTACATATATATATATTTGTTTTAGTGTTTTTTTATCATCAACATTATATTTTTTTTAGCAATAGGTTTCCTATATCTATTTAAGCAACAAAAGTTTCTATGAAGTATATACTTCTGTACACACAAACAATTCATTAATATATATATATATTGGAATATCTCATGATTAGATCTTCTTTGTCTATTCATATATTCAAGTCAATTTCACATATAGATTGTCAGCATGATATGTTCTGATTAACAGACAGACAAGATAAATGCTGAAAATCTTCAATTTAGATTCAGTTTTTATAACTTCTGAACTTTAGGTATAGCAAATGGTATCTTATACATATATATTGAGCTTTTAGATATCATAAAGTATTTCTGAGAAAATTCACACTCAACAGGCATTAAAAAATGATCTTCTTGAAGTTGTACTTTTCTTCAATTAAACTCACTCCAACATTCATATTAATGCTAGAGAATATACAAAAATATATAAGCAAAACATTAAAATAAGTATTTTTTCACCTTAATTAATAAAAATAAGGTTATAACTATATTGTGAATGCTTGTTTGGCTTGTTTTTTTATCTTATATATAAAAACTACATAGATTCAAAAATAGCTTCTTAATTAAAAAAAACTTTTTAATCCTGTAAGAAAAACATATTGAAATTAATTTTAAAATTTTATATATATGAACATTAAAGAAAATGCCTTTTTTATGCAAAAATAATTTTCTCTCTTTGCTAGATTAAAAATTTACATTTTAGTCAAAATCAAAAATAAATCAAATAAAACATTTGTATAAATTAGAGACCTTTTTATATTATATTTTAAATAGTTTATAATGTTTTACAATATCAAGAAATATTTTTACTTAAATAATTAATTTTTAAATTATTCTAAACTTTATTTAAATATTTATATAAATAACTTTATTTATGTTCATTTTTTTCCTATCAGTTTTAAATATACATGTACACACATAATATTAAGATTACATATTTAGTGAAATATATGACATAAGACATTGTATATATTAATATATATATGTAAGTTATATTCCAATAACTAGATTCAATGTTATGTAAATCAATAGTATCT